>JARYHS010001383.1:0-14631 GCA_031002005.1 Vandiemenella viatica | reverse complement strand
ATACTACTGAAATAAGGTAGAAATATATTTCGAAAAGTGTAAGTGGCTTATTATTTGAGTTATCATCTTTTCACTAATTGAAACTGTATTCTCCTGAACCACCAGGAAAAAACCATTAGCCTCTAAAAGCAATATTTCTCCACTAAAACGGGGGTCGAAACCACCAGTTTTAGTGCAAAATCCACTAAGTTGGCAACACTAGACCTGACTTGACTTTATCGCTAGTGTGAACAGACGATCAACTTGGTTGTCAACCTTGTCGTCAACTTGCCGTGTTGAAGACTAGGTTGAACGTCTGTGGGCATGTTGGTGGTTGAGATTCAGGTTGAGGTTTTGGTTGAAGTAAGATCAAACAGTTTTGATATTTGGTGGGCGTAGTCTAATGTTGGAGACCTTGTTGTAGCGTCTGTGGGGAAGTTGACGACAATGTTCTCAACATCAGTTGTAATCTTGGAGCTGCTCTGTCTAAGTTATTGTTTTTGGTGACTACGTTTTCATCTGATCAATTGATATTTATATTATCATTTTTTGAGGTCAGTTACTATTTATTGAATATGGAAAGTGTACCGAACATTCAAATTTGGGTGAATTTTCCAATAATTTAAAAGAACTGCCAAAGCAGTGGAATTGAAATAGGAAATATTTCAGGATCCCAACAAAAAGAAGAATGAGTGACCAAAACTATTTAGTTCTTACCAACAAATTGAGCTACATACGTATATTGACAGTTATAAGAATACAATTAGAAATTTTAGAACTTGTTACCGCAGGGAATTGAAAAACGTGAAACTGAGCTAAAGAACTAGAGCCGGAGCCGAAGTTAATGGTACTTCAGATCACTGAAATTCCTACGTTAGACTACAAGTCTCAATGATAGGGTGTGGCGATATAGACGTGAGAAATTTTAAAACCTCGACGCTCCGCCCACTAGCTAAAAACATCAGGGTTTTGAACAGCTGACCTTCTGTCCTCCCATTAGAGAAGCCGCGAGTTTTAATCCCCATCCACCCATCCAAATTAGGGTTTTCCAGGGTTGCTGCAAATCACTCCAAGTGAATGCATGAATGGTTCCTTCAAAAGGCCAAATTCCTTCCCGTTCCTTGCCTTCAGTTCTTTCCTGCCTCATGATCTTGACGTCGGTATTTATTCACATTAATACAATCCTCATGTTCGTATCATTTTCAATAAATAAATGGTCGCACTTTATCCAGTTCATTGAAAATGTTACTTCCCGTTCTTAAAAAGATTTGGACAAAGTCAGTTGCAGTGACATGTTGTTCGCTCATTAAATTGGAATTAGAATTCCGGACGCAGTTTTAAATATCGTGCCTTTATGACAAGCAGGAAACACATTATCGTCACGCAACTCTCTTAAAACTAAAAACTCGAATGCTCCCTCACTCATTTTTTTCAATAATAAAGCTGTACTATAACCAAAATACTTAAAAACAGTAATTCAAAATAGTAAAATTCAGCAATGGAAAACACCCAACAAATAAAACCCGATGATGACACATACTCGAATGTGATGTTTACAACTTGGTCGCCAACATTTAGTTTCGTCTGTGGCAAACGCTGACAACCAAGTTGACAACAAGGTTGTCAACCAAGTTGATCGTCTGTGTGCCC
The DNA here is from genome assembly GCA_031002005.1 of Vandiemenella viatica. Lineage (NCBI taxonomy): Eukaryota > Metazoa > Arthropoda > Insecta > Orthoptera > Morabidae > Vandiemenella > Vandiemenella viatica. The sequence continues at coordinate 13,002 of JARYHS010001383.1, read as the reverse complement.
CTTTATAGTCAGATTTTCCTCTTGACTCAGCACCCTAGGTCCCTAGCTAAAAACAGTTAGAGAAATGTCGCTTGAATAATTTGTGTCTATGTTGCAGAGTCTGGCCGCCAGAGTTCGGGGAAGACCCGGAAGGAGCGAACGGCCTTCACCAAGGGACAGATCAGACAGCTGGAAGAGGAGTTCTCGCGCTCCAACTACCTGACGAGGCTGCGTCGCTACGAGATAGCGCTCATGCTGGACCTCAGCGAGCGGCAGGTGAGATTATAATGCTGCCTCCCACACTCCTCTTTTTCCCTACCTTTCGACCAGTGCCTATCGTCTTCTAATGCCCCGTTTACACGGTGCGAGTTGGCTGGAACGAGTGTACTGTCTTGCTGCACGCGCAGCACTGGATAGTCCACTCTCCTTGTGTGCACCATATAACCTAAGTCAATGGCTTGAACTTTTTTTAAAAAATGAATAAAACTCACAGCTTCTCACATAACAGTTAATCTCATCATACACTGTCAGTATTAAACAGCAACGTGATGAAAGAAATCGTAATACTAAATAAACTGAATCGCGATGTAAAACACACCCCTTTAAATCTCATTTTCAACACTCGTTAAAAATTAATGCTAGTCTATTATTTGCAAAATAGCAAGGTATGCTGATTTTCTACACTAAACCAACAAAAATTTGAGAACAAAGTCATCCCATTGAGAGCTATGACTAAATATTTATAGACATGCGCCAAAGTTTACAATTCCCACTGACCACTTCAACAACAATTATTAGAATACAACTTACCTATGAAATGATATTCCAGGTTCTTTCCTCTCTTGCCTATTTGTGCAACCGTATGCCTCATAAGATGGCATTATAAAACACTTATGCACATTACAAAATGAAATAATCAGAACATCAGACACAGTGTGAACTCGGCATTTGTTTGGGTTACAATACCGCTGCTGCTGCCATGCGGGAGAGTTTAGAGCCTGCTTCACAGATTTAACGTCACTTCTCCTCCATACATTTCCTTCCTCCATGGAGGAAGGAAATATTCCTCCATGGTGTGAACAGGTACAAGACAGACAGCTGACTGAGGATAGTGGACTCGGTTCACGACCAACTTTCGGCGTGGCGGCAACTAACAAGTTGCATAAGCCGAGTGAAGCAGAGGCCTTAAAATCTTTAGAACTGGGAGAAAGTGAGGAAATTCCGTGGAATTTAAAAATTACAGGAGCAATGATTTTAGAGACTCTGCTATCAAAAAAATTCTTCAAAGCGGTGTCATTTTTCATGTATCGGATAAAGTATTTCACAATAGCTCTTCACATTAAGATACAGTTAATCTTAAATGATGCAACTCTACATTTTCACTTGAAACTTTATTTTTTAAAAAAGGTGCTGATGCATTTAAAGCATATCTTTTTAATATCCACTCTTTTAACGTTTTTCTGCGTTTTATTTGATTATTCTTCATATCATTCAACATTATAATCAACAAATTAGCTAAGATGTTAATTCCTTTCTGTAATATGGACATACTATTTTTAATAAGATCACAATGTAGGAGTGGAGAACTGTCCTCACAGTGGACAGTGGACTGTCTTCTAATTATTACTAGCATGATAGTTCACTCTCTTACCCCCGCCACTGACGGTCCGGCCAACTGTCGTTCCAGTCAACTCGCATCGTGTAAACACGGCCTTAGGGAGTAAGCCACATGTTGAATCTGTCAGAGACGTGTTGTAACAACGCTAGTGTTGCAAAAAAAAAAAAAAAAAAAAAAATTCTGACTTGAAAAAAAACAACATGAAAAAACGCATGAAAAAAGTACGTTTTTTTCTGGGACACGTTTTTTTCATAACTACTAAATCTCAAACTTGTAAGGCATTTATCGTTTAATAGGACTGTTTTAGAGTTTATACTAAGTACTTATCTTAATTTTTAAATCTACTATATTTTTTTGGTTCAGTAGCACAAAAAAATTACGAAAATATTGGCAACATTGAAGTTTTCTTTTACAAACGGGGACTTCCCGAAGAGGCTAGATTGAGCGAGAAGGAATCCTCGTTCCCCGTTGTTTGGTTTGATACTTGCTATTTTAACCAGTGCTGCCAGCTCTATGGATTTATTCGTAGATCTACAGATCTTTTCAAAAAATTAGGATTTTTAAAAGTATCTACGGAAAGTCCTATGGCTTGGGTGGGCAAGACTTTACAAGTCGGCTGCCTTATCTAAAGTAGCCATCGGCAGCAGTTGAGAGAACAATTAGTACTTACAGTGACGTTCATTCCAAAAAAAACGGAGTAGACTGACAAAGTACAGAGCTAGAAACATTATGTACATTGCTCACAATTTAAAACTGCAATCTCAAAATCTTTCACGTACAATACAAGAACAACCAGGAAAATAAAATGTAACTTTTTACGAAGTTATGGATCTAGAGAAGACAGAAGAAGAAACAGATAATTCCGACACCGTCCGAACTAGTGTTGGTAGTGTTGATACTAGGGAATGTGGTGCTGGCATAGAGGAGGAATAAAATTTTGTTACCTACATAGATACATTTATCAATCATTATGTAAGACATTATATGATTCAGTAAGATTTAAAACGCCTTCGAGGTTCCAGCCCTTCGCGTAAGATTTACCTTCACCACAGCTTGCTGGGTAATGTGAACTACAGTAGAACGCTTCAGTGTTCGGCAGCTGTAGTTCACTTATACCCGGCAGGACTACCGGGTTAGATTAGTTAGTCACAACGAGAGGCGCACTGCGTAACGTTCTGGCCTCGCATTCGGGAGGACGCCGGTTCGAATCCCCGTCCAGGCGTCCAGATTTGGATTTTCCATGGTTTCCCCAAATCACTCCAGGCGAATGCCGGGATGCTTCCTTCAAAAGGTCATGCCCGAATTCCTTCCCGTTCCTTGTCCCCAGTCTCATCCCGCCTCTAATGACCTCGACGTCGGCGAGTCATAAAGAAATAAAAAAAAAAGTAAAAAGCGCACTTCGCGGCGAATCGAAAACTCTGTCACTTGATAGCCGAACAGTCCGTCGAAATATCTCGGCCATACGAGGATTTTATTTGACTGAGCAGAAAAGCTTCGCAGGATACGACATGGAGCGTTCAGTCATAATTTGTTCGATAGGGCGATAGCTGTAATCGGTGTTTGGACTCTCGTTGCAACAAATCGTAGTAGCTACTAGGACATGTAACGTCTACAATCTTCAAGAAATGTATAACAGTTTAACTGTGGCAGCGTGAAGTTTTGACTGACAGCGGGCCTTGCGAAAGTGGCGGCAGCTACATTTCAGAAGCTTGAGACCTGTAACCTTCACGGGACCGATGCCTGATAAACAGGGCCAGCTGTGGGCGCAGGATGTTTCGATCGGAAGGTTGCAAAAAGCAAAAGGCGGACCGCCGGCAGGAAGTAAACACCATCAGCTGGCGGCCAGAGCCAGGACTCTGCTTTGACGTGTTCCGATAAGCTGGCATTGTGCAATCGGCCAAACATTCAGTGCGGGACTAAGTGCCCAGGTACCCAACAGGCGAATGTAACATGGCTCCCAGCACCTCGAGGCAAAGTAGAGGATTCGACTAGGAACAACATGGCTGTGATTTAGATCTCGAGGGAGGATGAACTGTTGAACTAACTTCCAGATCCATTGACCCCATTAGTAAGCGAGCATCTATCTATTGCTGATGGCATAAAGAGCAGTACACCCAGAAACCCAACCAAAGAATGAGGCTGAGAGCTTATCCTGGCAGGGTCACCAAAAGTGAGCTTATTCTGGCAGGGTCGCCAAATGTGAGCTTATCCTGGCAGGATCGCCAAAAGTGAGCTTATCCTGGCACGGTCGCCAAAAGTGATCTTATCCTTGCAGGATCGCCAAAAGTGAGCTTATCCTGGCACGGTCGCCAAACGTGATCTAATCCTTGCATGATCGCCAAAAGTGAGCTTATCCTGGCAGGATCGCCAAAAGTGAGCTTATCCTGGCAGGGTCGCCAAAAGTGAGCTTATCCTGAATTGGTAGCCATATGTAAATTATCTTGGCATTGGGGGTGGGGGGCATTCATTAATTACGTGTTTTTTTTTTGTTTGCAAATCTGGATCCACATCCTGTCGAGAGATATGATGAGATTTGGTGGGATTCCGCCACCCCTTCCCCTCCCCCCCCCCCACTGTAACGTGAGATCGACCTTGAGATTTTGGAGACGTTTTTTTCATTTGTAGCTCTACTGTTGTTTGAAGTGCGGAAATCTGAAATAAAAAGTTGAGGTGAGATTTACCACTACCCTCCACACCCGCCCCTCTTGATGAGATTTCGCCGGATTTGAGCTTACGTAATTAATGGACACCCTCTTTGTGGGTTACGGCGTGTTATTAAGAGGAGATCAGCCCAAATTATCCTCTTTCATCACATGCAAGCCTTTACTTCGGGTAAACAAATTTAGACGTATTCTGACATGATCTGAAAAGTAAAAATCTTACTGCTCGTAAGGCTCGTTCGCACTACGCTAGTAATTTAGTCGAGTGGTGAGTTGTTTAGTAGCTAAATTACTCGCTGCTGACCAAAAATCGTTCGCATTACGGTCGAGTACAGTACACAAGTTTCGTGGTATTTTGCCAGCAGGCTACAACGCAATCGAATGAGCTGAAACAGCTTATGTCAAGCGCTATTTTAGAAGAGATGGATGAACAAGTTTATGCGATAAAGAAAAAAAAAGGAACGGGTACGAAAATGGGTTAATAGAAGGAATGAACTAGGAGCTACAAATTGTCTTCTTAAGGAATTAGCATTGGAAGATCCCTACATTGAATGGTTTGAGAATGTCCAAATGTTCAGCGTGAAGATACCTATTTAAGAAGTGCAATTCCGGCGATTACAAAATTACAGGCAGTTCCCTACTTTATTGCCACCGGATGTAGTTTAAAGATACTTACACCTCGTATTTATACACGGAAAATCGGGTATTTCCTAATTCATCATAGTGTGAAGAAATCTATGAAACATCAAAGGAACTGAAGTAATGTTGCATCCAGTAAATGGAATCATTTTACTGAAGGAATGTAAACTGTTTCAGTACCAGCGCCTAAATCTTTGGGCTACTTTTTGTTTAACTTCTGCGAGTAGATAATGCTAAAAAGATTTTTATCGCGTTAGGTAGTACTTCTAATAACAATAGGAATAATATCTTATTGCATAATCTAGATGCTACTGTAATAAAATAATTAGTAAAATTGTGCACTAATCACATGTTTTTAATTTTCAATTTACTTCTCACCAAATCCAGGTATGTTTATGGTAATTTCCAAATCCAAGAGTGCAGATTGCTTCTTTTGTTTTTTGTTATATATATATACTAGACGACCCGTGCGAAAATTTCGCGAAAAAAATTATGTGAAAACTGAGGTTGAATATGATGTCACCAAAGCTGAGTCATTACTCTTCATACTCCTACTTCATTTATCGATTTTGGTTAAAAAAACCAGGGAGATAAAAGGCTCGAAAGACATAAAACGTATTTTAAAAATATTGATATTTTTACCGTTTAAGGGTCGAATTACGAAAAATTCCTTTCTTAGAATATAATGTTACCACGGCGGAAACCTTAGTCTTTAATATGATATCTCATTTATCTATATCGGTTAGATATTAAGGGAGATAAATCGCTCGTGACACAAAAATGCGTTATAGAAAATTTTATACTTTTTCCCTTTAAGGGCTGAATTCCAAAAACACTCTTCCAAAAACTATGATTTCAAAAAACTGAGACATTGCTCCTCATAATCCTACCTCATTTATCGATTTTGGTTAGATATCCAGGGAGATAAATGGCTCGAGATACAAAAAAAAAAGCATTTTAGAAAAATTGACATTTGTGCCCTTTAAGGGTCGAATTATGAAAAGTTCCTTTCTTAAAATATAATGTTACCACGGCTCAGACCTTATTCTTTAATATGATACCTCATTTATCTATATCGGTTAGATATTAAGGGAGATAAATCGCTCGTGACACAAAAATGCGTTATAGAAAATTTTATACTTTTTCCCTTTAAGGGCTGAATTCCAAAAAAATTCTTTCATAAAATATGATTTCACAAAACTGAGACATTGCTCCTCATAATCCTACCTCATTTAACGATTTTGGTTACATATCCAGGGAGATAAATGGCTCGAGATACAAAAAAAGCATTTTAGAAAAATTGACATTTTTCCCTTTAAGGGTCGAATTATGAAAAGTTCCTTTCTTAAAATATAATGTTACCACGGCGGAGACCTTATTCTTTAATATGATACCTCATTTATCTATATCGGTTAGATATTAAGGGAGATAAATCGTTCGTGACACAAAACCGCATTGCAAAAATATTGATACTTTTGCCCTTTAAGGGTCGAATTTCTAAAAATTTCTGTCTTAATATATGACGTCACTAAAGCGGAGATCTTAATCTTTAAAATGATACTTCATTAAACGATTACAGGTAGGTATCAAGGGAGATAAGTGACTCGTAACACAGAAAACAGCATTTTAGAAATATTGACATTTTTGCCCTTTAAGGGTCGAATTCCGAAAACTTTATTCCTTAAAATATAATGTGACCGAAGTGGTGACCATAAGCTTTAAAATGACACCTCATTCATTGATTTCGGTTAAGTATGAAGGAAGATACAGGCTTGTGACAAAAAAATACCTTATAGAAATAATATATATATATATAAGATGATGATGATTCCTATATATATATATATATAGTGCGCGGACTTAATATTATACAAGCATTCATGTTCTACAAATTTAGAAATAAATTTTAAAATTGTTTCTTCGCTCCAGCGAAACGACATTTTTGCAGCAGCTAATGAACACGACTTAAACAATAGGTTCAGACTTGTTTAGCCGATGAACTAGTGGGCAATGGTGCGTGGTAGGGGATTGCTACTCGCCCGATTTAATTGAACAAAACGGATCGACTCGACTAAACTACTCTCTAAACTGCTCGACTATATTTTCATTGTTTACACACGTTTAGTTACTAAATTGCTCGCTACTCGACTAAATTACTAGCCTAGTGCGAACGAGCCTTTAGAGTAAATCTACACCAACTATTCCGGGCAACGCCGGGAACTCCGCTAGTTAATAATAAAAATGAGTGGAAGGTTAATGATAATGTTACAACATTTGCGTATATATGCTCTGTAATTCGCAAAATTGTGGATGGTAGAGGGTGCTTTGCACCAAAACTAATCTCTAGTGAAATTGGTGAAGCTGCTGGGCTTCGCTGACGTCGATAAGGAGTGATCACATACCGCTAGATAGCAGCACAACATAAGACATCGATATGAATAAAATGTGTGTGTGTGTGTAAGAAGCTTTTCGGATATTTTTGTTTCTGCTAGGGAAACATTTCGTAAGACGTTGTTAGATGTCTCGTGGTTTAATTAATATGACAAATAACCAGTCCACCATACAGTTCAATTTAAACTTGTTTTTATTTTCATAAACACGACGTTAAAGATACTCGTTACATGCAAATATACAATCCAGCGATTGCAGACAACACTTCTTCCACAGATAATACAGTCCTTGGCCGTCGTAAATTGAGTCTGTAAAAACTGTTTCTCTGTCTCGGATGTTCGCATTATATCAGCTCCATCGAAATCTCTAGAACACTACAAATGATTCCGACAGATACTTCTCGAACATTAACAATACTTAAACAATTGAAACATATTAAAAACAATCAGAATTAATACATAATCATTTAAAATCATTACTCATATATAGTAACTAACATGGGATAGCATGCACTCAAAAACTGTTGCGAAAAATTATCATACTAACAGGTTTTTAAGTAATTGACAGCTTATGAGTTGTTGGTAATATAATTGATATTGTTAATAGGTGTGTGTACTGATTCACATAAATATCAACTAACATGATATAATATGTAGTCGCAAATTACAGTGAAACTTATCATGGTAACGGGTTGGTAAGAAAATAATTGGTTATTAGATGCTGGTAACAAGTGTATACACTGTTCCACATAATAAGTATTAATTAACTCGGGATTGTATGTGTAGATTACAGGAGATATTGGTTATACTAATGGGTTGTAACTAACTTGTCAATATATAATAATATTATCAATTATATAGTAATATTGACATTAAAAATAAGTGTATGTACTGTTCCACATCCCCGAGATTATCCTCACATGGGATCAAAGTGAACATATCTATCTATCTACAAAATGGTCAGAAATGAAAATTAAAGATACTTAAACACAAAATTATCCACAGAAATCATTTTAAACTGTAGAAAAATGTCCTTCAGACATCGTAACTTGCATTAATACTTGGAATTACAAACATTTAAGCAATCCTCTTGCATAATTCTGATCTTAAACGCATTAAATGGTATTTACATAATTTCTTTTTATAAAACAAAATTTACATTGATTTACAGTAACTTGCTAAACGAACATACAAGATCATATTCAACCAAACTCTAGATTACTACAAAGGCTCCATAAAAATACAATTCCATTTAAGTTTAGGTTTGAGGGCTGTTACAACGTAGTAAGTGTTTAGATACATTTCAGATGATAGATAAACAATTGCCACAAATGAACCACCAATTTCGCTATTAATCGGTTATCATTCGCGAAATATTCTCATGGCTAACCGAGTATCATCTAAATGGGAAACTATGTGTTTGTTGCAGGTGAAGGTGTGGTTTCAGAACCGCCGCATGAAGTGGAAGAGGACCAAAGGAGGCGCCACCAGCGTTGTACGAAGGAATAAGAAACAACCGGAACAACTACCTCAGCAGTTACAACAACCGCAACAGCAACCTGAACAGCCACAACAGGAACAGGAGCAGCAGTGGCCACAACTACAACAGCAGCAAGTCTGACGTTTGCTGGTTCCTCGCGGCTCAACAAGAATAGAGTCATCATGTTGGATGACTGATGTGTTAATAGCATGCGCACAGCCAGTGGCGGGTACAGCAACACAGTGCCCGCTGGTTCGTCGCTCGACAGTCAGATGGGCAACAGAAAGGTTTCACTTAGACCAGCAAGGCAATCGGAAAAGAATCCATCGAGAGTGCCAACATTCGATTTTAAAACTTCACAACAGACTAAAAACCTGTGGCAGTGCACTGAAAGTTATTCAGAATTGATATTATCTGCACTTCACACATGCATGGTTAGAATAACCTTTTCGTGTCTTACTTACTTTGCTCTCCAATTGTACAAATCCAGGAAATCTATTGTGGTTTCTTGCTTACAAATATTTTGTATAGAAACTAAAGTATTGAGATTAATTTTGTTTAAGTTTTTTTTATTAGATGGATAGTAGTTTTTTATAACTTCTGGTTTAATGTCAAACAGGAGATTCAAAACATACACGATTTTTGATAAGGTTTTTTAAATTACAAAAGCTAATCTATAACCCGTTAAGTCAATTGTCGCGACTCAAGGTCAGTCTGCTCTATCCCCCCACCGCTGCCCTCACCACTGCGTGCGAAGGGGAAAATTACCTATGTCATAGCGATCAGCTCGAAGAGGCAGGAACGGGAGAGGGGAGAAGAGTGAGGTGAACAGCGGCGCAAAGGGAGCATGACCTTGAGTCGCCATTTCAGAGTAACAGGGTATAACCAAGAATAACACGTCCATCATGATTAAAGCCATAGGAATGCTACTATTAGGTTCATTGTAGATCTTAGCAATACTAAGAAACGAATCATCCGACATAATGTAGACTCTCTTCTCTATTGGCGCAGAATTCCTCTGTAATACCATATACTGTATCAGAAGGTGAATTTGTCTTTATTTATACGGATCGATTTACATTTCCTGAAAGGGCCGCACACAATGCATTGTCAGTAATTATTTTTAAGTGGTTAAATAATTATACAACTGTACTTTCGAAATGTAATGAATTTTCTTGCTTGTCAGAGTTTTTTTTTTTTACAACTCTGATAACAAGACACGTTTCTTTCCGAGCTCTTCTTTCTTTCCTTGACTGTTTCAAGCAAGAAATGTTCTCTCGATTTTAATTGAGCAGTCTTGCTTTCTTCTTGCGATTTGAATCAGTGCAAAATAAATTTAAAAAATCTTGTTTCGGGGAAATCAGAAAATATTTAAAATTAGTGAATCTGTTGAAGCTTATTATAATTACATTTGATGCTTAATTGGTTGGATTAAGTGCTTCCATCTACTCGTTTATGCAAGTATATTCCAATAACAATCCAAGTTATTTTTGAACGTATTTCCATTTGTAAAATTTATCCGTGATTGTGGTAATTGATTCCATACGCTAAGTGTCATTAAGGAAATTAGTTCGATGAACAATTCAAAATTATTAAATAATACTCCGGTTGCATGAGAGATTGGTATCAATGAAGATTTAAGTACTTCCTCCTACAAACAAAGAAAATTTACCCGTATCTTCAACTTTCTTACGACGTTCACACTCTGTTTATACGCCAGACACTGAAAGTGATGCCTCAGATGTTTTGAAAAAAGAAATCAATATATTTGATTGAAAAAAGTTAGAAAAATAAATTACTTCAACGCTCTTCCGTTAATCTACAGAATTTAACGTGACTTCGAAACCTTTACTCAGGAGTAATATTTGTATACTCAGTCAATATAATGGGGTTTCACAGTCTTGAAACCAGGTAGAACTTAGTCTTCTGCAACTAGAACAGCTTTGGACAATCAGCTGCCAATTATTCTTGCATATCTACCTTTGGTCAACGATTAAATATCTAAGAATCTTAAAAATTGTAGAACTTCAACACGCGAATGTTCCATGGTATATTTCCTTCCTCCATGGAATGTTCTAGTAGTAAGATGTTAATATCAGAGGTTTTAGAGCGTGAGAGCAGTTTCGAAAGATTAACTGACTGATTAAAAGTTGTTTACTGCAAAGCTAAACGAAATAAATACTTAGCTAATTCAGTCACCTGCTGAAACTAACTATTACATTTTCAAAAATTCATAATTAGTATATACCGATTGTTATAAGTATTCTAAATCCTCTTTTGCTTCTCATACCAAATATTTATTCATCAATTATTTCTATTGGCCAATCTCCAGAGTTAAAAATACTTCCAAACACAAACAACTACGAAGTAATAAAAAAGATATTAGTATTTTGTAAAACACTTGCAATTTTTTTGAAGCATCAATGAAAGGGCAAAAGTAGATATGCATCATAGAATATAAGATAAAAAAATAAAAAAGGAGAAAAACGGAGTAAACAGGTGCCATCGGAACATGCGCTCCATCGCAATGATATTAAATTAAATTTATCTCTCTCTATTCAACGGACGGTGTTATGTATCCTTTGTGTGTTTTATATTCGCGTCTTTTATTACGGCGATACTGAGGGGGCATAATAATTTCTAATGCAAAACGCTTTAGAGAGACTATTGTACCGGCATTTTGAATATATCTCCGTGCTTAAACAAGCAGGTGGGTTTGCTCTTATCATAATTTACACGGGTCATTTATGTGTTTTAGGCACTTTGTATACAGTACATTTAAAAAATATAACATTTTTAGAACTATAAAGGTACAGTGAAGTTACTCCATTTCTACCTCAATGGTATTAATAGAAAAAAAATGACATTAGTGACCACTAGAATTTGGCCACCCTTTTAGGTATATAAGATGAAGATACTAGAATAAATTTCACAACAAGGTTATGCTTGACAAAACTGTATATAAGAGCTGACTGTTTAATACTCTGAGAAAACTATTCTGAAGAAGTAGCAATCTACTTAGTTGGTTAGTTCCTCCAAGTAAGTGAAAAAATAAAAATAATTGAGTAGCATGCAAAATATTAGTGGTGGATATGACACCAAAAGAACCTGTACAAATTTAGCTTAAGCTCATAGAAATAAATAAGTTATTTCTAAAAATGGCTGTGTTACTGTTATTTCATTGAATGCTTTGATATCCATCTCCGTTTCCAACGGTACTTACCTTACTTTAGGTGCCAGCATCGCACGGTATCATTCAGACTTCTCTCACATCTTTATAATTAAAAAAAATATTCGATATTCTGGACTTCCACTCACAACTCAACGAGATATGACAAAAATACAACTCACGCATTTTCTTATTGGGATTCCGTTCCCGCAGGTAAATAGAGCCCTTTTGCTAACTCTCTGCTGCCTTTTTGGCCAGCACTATAATAGCCTTGCCGCCGCAATTTGATCAAGTATACTTATGTAACTCGACAAGAAAAATCCAAACTGAAGGATTTTTTTTTTTTTTTTTTTATGTCTTGGTTGTGTATGTCCAGTTTGAAGTTCCTAGTTATCGCCGAATATATCTTTTTTTTAATTTTATTTGTAACTTTCGATTAACATAAAAATCCATCAAATTGCAGCGCCACGGTTATCGCAGAATCTCCTTTTTTCCGTTTGTCATAAGATTCTACCGTACCTCATGAACGAAATAAGTTTCACATTTCAAATTTGCACATGATATATTTTTCATTGACTCTAAACCAAATATTGTATTCAAAATTTTGAAAAATTGTATTCTACGGGGTTACTAATAAATAAAGAGAGTCGAGAAATGATTGTTTCCATCTCAGGGTGTGGGATATTATTAGGGATCCCCTTTCGGTCCTTTCTTCTCCAGAACAGAATCCTCATATGACGTACCAGGAGTCAATATGAAACCAGCTTTAATAACTTCAAAAACAATTAAATAAATCCCTTTCAACTTCTGTATTCACTAACAATGGAAAAAAGCAATCTCCTTAACTTAATTTATTTATCTTTCTTTATTAAAATTTCTGTTTATAACTTTTTTAATTTAATTTAATTGAAATAGAGCGCATGCTCCCATTTTCCCCATACACCCATCTTCCCCCTTTCCTGCACCCTCCTGCATTTTCCCTCTACAAATTTCAACTTAAATTGTTTTCAACGTTTTTGGTAAAATTATTCATCATTTCTATTGTTAACTTTCTTTTTACTTATGGC
>JARYHS010001382.1:0-18593 GCA_031002005.1 Vandiemenella viatica | reverse complement strand
TTCAACTCTCTTATTGGTTTCCGTGCGTAATTTAGCGATTCTTTTCTGTACTCGCCATATAATTGCGTTTGCTAGCGAATTGTTAACTGTTTATTCGAGGAAAAAAAAAATTACGCAACGGTTATCAAAATTACGAAAAAAGTGTTACCATCTCTCTATAATAAATCAATTTGGTTATTTAAATAATTATTATGACTAAAATTGTGATATTCGTGATTATTTTTACTGGAGAACTCCGAACTTTCCCTCTGAGCGTCTGCGAGTTTCTTGCTGCGCGGGCTGATTTTTTTAGTCTTGGGTAAAGTGCTGGGTATGAGATGTCTATTTTATCATGAATTTAGTGTACCACCTATCAGTTATGCTGTGCCATGCGGTATTTGTGTCTAGAACGAAGCATAATCGTAAGGCGAGGGGTCTCTCGAATTCTTTCCCCGACTGTACAACTTATATTATTCTTCTACCAGTATTCATCAAACCCTCATTCCCAACATACCCCAAATAAGTATCTAGCACTCTCTCAACACATCTCCTGTCTTCAAGTTACTCCAAACCCAGCTCATATCACATCACATGACATCATATATCATATCATGCTGACTGTGTCTGAGGTAATTTTCACAAACAAATCTAGCTGCCTTCTTTTTTTAATCCCTCCGGCGCGGTGCCTGAATTTGATACTCAAAATACGTGTCCCATACTACATCACCATTGTCGGGCAAAGGTCAGACCAAGGTCTTGTACCCCAGTTCTCTCACTTCTCTAATAGACCCCCTGTGAGCCTTTCAAGTAAATGAAGGATTTTGAAACCTATCTCAACCACCTGACCAACGTCAATTTGAGTTTAACGTCAAATGTTATGCCAAGATATTTAAAGTTACGGTTGTATACAAACAATTGTACCTCACACCCTATAATCAATAAAAAAAAACTTTATTTAGCTAATAACATGATTCTTCGTTCCGTGTCGATTTACTTAGCTAGATCTACTGTCCAAGTTAGCCTGCAACTGTTCAGTGTCACCTTCCTTTTTAATTGTTTTGTATATCATTATGTCATCAGAAAATAACTTAATGTCTGACTGTAAAATATTAACACAATAATTCATTAGAATAATGACGAACAATTGACCTAATGCGCTCCATAGCAATTTAAGTAAATATTATATTATATTAACCTACGACTCTACCGTTTTCTTTTCCGACACCTTTGATAAAGCATTTCCAACAATAACTGTATGGTTTCTGCCTTTTAAGAATTCCTTTAGCCAGTAAACCGCTTTATCGTCTCGTAAGTATGTTTATTACAACATCATCAATTAAACATGTCCGGTAACCATAAATGAGGTGTAGTTCCTTAGTAACTACCTACTAGAGTTAAAGGCTGAAGTCGGATAGGACTCTGTTGTTTCACAAATAATGGTTGAGAAATAACTCCAAGCGAATCCGTGGATGATTCGCTAAATGTTCATTGCAACATTACTTTCTTATCCGGGTGTCAAATAATAACCTGCTTCTAATGAACTCAATGTGAACGAGCCATTAAGCCCCCCGTAAAAAAACTATTTCACAAACAATCCGAAATTCTTTTACACGTACAATAAACACAATATATAGACATTAATTTCGACTAATTGACGTAAAATGGAATCTAATATCAAAACCTAGGGATTTGATGTGTTTTGGAAGACTCAAAAATTACAGATTATTATTTTCCTAATTTGAGATTAAAAACACTACCATGGTTATGACGAAACCATCCATACGTTCATATGGAATGATTTATAGGGAAATGGAATTTGGTGTCAGATTGACCGCATCGAAATGTGAGGGCGTGACAACTGCGCTACAACAAAAAAACGACTTAATGGCTTAAAATTTGTAAATCAATAGTCTTCTCTCTCTGATATTTCTTAGCAAAAGAAATGAGTAAACTTGAATGCTAGACGATATTACTTTGTATAATCCTGAGATACCTTCAAAACTAAACTACTAAAAAGTGGCTCACACTTAACATACTCATAATTTTTACTGCATATTCAAGAATTTTGTGGTAATCTATTAATTTATTTAGTGCGTGGCAAGAAATAAAGGCAACCAGTCATTAGACTAACTTCCAGAAACAGCCATGCCTTAAATTCAATTGCAATTATCTATTCAATGCGTGTCGGCCTATCATAAAAGATTTTTTTACATCACCAGGGTACGCTCCGAAACTGCACTGCTGAAATACGTGGCGAACTGTCTGGTTTGGAGATGCTGAGTCACAGTTTTCTCCATTTATTCAAATTTTCAGCACATAAATTAAAAACTGTGCTAATTCTTTTGAGGTTTTTATTTCAGACTTTACGATTAGCTTTGTCAAGTCTTGAACTTCAGGTGGTGGTGTTTTTGCGAGTATTCACAACATCTGGTATTAACGTTTGCCAGTCAAATATTTTTGAGCCAGGCGCAGAGGTGAATTTCTCGAAGTGGTACAGTTGATCGTTCCATGGCATTCAGCAACATTCATCAGGTAAGGTAGAAGCATCAATAGGCATCGAATTGCCGTTTGCTTCCTCTCCTCTTCCATACATTGGCTCCACTTCAACACACTGGTATCGAATTTACCTGCGCATTCCAGAAGTGTTATGAACTGGCTGCCACGTTTCACGTTGCTTCTAAATCCGCCGTTTTATAAAAGCCTTTGATCAGGTCTCTATCGCAATCGCATAGCTGAACACGGTAAACGTACGTATGAACCAGCATTACGATTATCTGCTGTAGTCTATTGCAATTGCAGAAAGTATAAAAAAATAATGAAAGCGTTGTTGTGTTATTCATTACAACGTTTTGCTGATATCAACCGGTGGGCCCTTTCCTTTCTCCGAAATCATTGCACGTGAATTTCGGGAGCTCCTTCAAAAAGCAATCGTCGAATTCCTTCCCGTTCCTTGTCCCCAATCGTTTCCCGCCTATACGTCGACGAGGCGTTAAGCCATAAGAAAAAAAAAGAAACAAAAAATCTTTTCTTTTTGCAAGAAATTTCACACCTGCATTGATGCAGAAAAAATGAATTCCGTTTATTTTTTATTGATTACAGTTCATGGAAATACTTATGCAAAACGCCCTTAAATTTGTATAATCTAGGTTACAACATCTTAAATCTTTACGGCTAGCCTCGATAAATCAACTTAGACTAGAAAGATCCTGTTTAGTTTGTATTAACACAAGTTTAACATTCCCCCGCAGCCAGTGTATGATATAAAAGGGGTGCATAGAATTTTTCTCCATATACTTTTAACTATAGTTTTTAAGTTTACAGTTTATGTCACATAAGCGACAAAATCGTAATGCCAACGTGCCTAAATTACTTAATACTATTCCTCATTAACAAGTTTATTACAATCTGGGACGTGTGTTTTCAAATTAAATATTGGTAATAAACAAAAATAATTTTTCCGTGTGAAATTCTAATAAGCAGTACTGGAAACTGTTAAAACTTCGTTTTTTAAACACCATAAATTTAAAAATAAAAATAATTGAAAGTTGAAACTAACTTATAAGAGATAGTCTAATTATTAAAAAAAATCCATATAAACGTGCCTGCAGATTTGTTTATTTCTCTGTGGCTAAGCATTTTTAAAAGTGAATTTCGCGCACGCATGAAGTTGTGTTAGATGTTACGTCTCAATAACAGAAAATGTTTTCAACAAAAAATTTGTAATTTTCCTCATTCAGCGTGAACATTTATCCACTATTACAAACTATCCCCAAAGCCAGTCAAAAATGACGGGTTTAACTAAGTGTTATGATCATTTATTTCACTGCAGTTCCTTAACTAAATAGAATTGTTATAAAATAAAGCTCATTGTGATTTATCGTCCCTTGTGCTGTAGCAAAACTCTTCAGTTGTAAACTTGGTCCAGGTTGCATTTCAGCCTAACCACAGTCTCCGGAAATATTACCGCTAGAAAAGCAAAGCTTCAATCACACGCGAATTAATACTTTCCCTGTATCGTATGTCAGTGTCATCATGCAGCGCGATATAATCTTGATCCCAAATCTTCACAGGTACTCACACCGGTCTTTCTTATTACCTGTGATGAAAATCGACTGAAATAATGACCTCAGTGAAAACGAAGGATGTTGAAAATAAATCTGAACTTACGCTATGCCACGTAATATTTAATTGTGGTTTACGTCACACATATATCGCGATCAATTTGGAACTTCTTTCATTTAAACTATGTAATGATTTCAGCAAAAAAACTGATAATTAATATGCCAATTTAAACGAAACAAATAATTTCCTTTCAGTGTTCTGACAATCAATGTCTTAGCAATTGATTAACTAAATAGAATTGTTATAAAATAAAATTCAATGTAATTCCTCGTGGCTTGTGCTGTAGCAAAAAGTTTCCGCTTCCATCCGGGTCCAGGTTCCATTTCAACCTCACAACATATTACGCTAAACTTGCCGCCAGAAGAACAATACTTCAATCTCACGCATATTAATACATGTACTGTATCGCATTTTATTGGCAATAATGCATCACGATATAAATTTGATCAAAAATCTTCAAGGGTTTTTACACCTTTCTTTTTTGTTATCCGTGAATCATACCAATATTACAACGTTTGAATGTATGACACAGTTACATGTTGCTGAAATAATAACCACAGTAATATTTCTCAGTGAAAGTAAAGGAAATTAAAACAAATCTTATAAACTTATATTATGCCACATAACATTTGTTTTAATGTCGCGATTAGTGTGCATCTATTTCCGTTAAAACGATTTAATAATTAAATTATTTTGAAAAAAAGTAAATTATTCATGCTCTCTGCTGTAACGTCAAATGCCAGTTGTAATTCTGACCCATGTTAAATAACTATCTAATCAAAACTTTCGCTAACATCGATGCTCCAAACTTAAATCTCTTATCTTACATATATATGGACAAAGAATTTAAGGAATACTTCTATACTGGTATATCAAAAGAATATTACGTAAATATAAGCATCTAATGATTGATATGTCGATTTAAACGCAAAACATACTTTTGTTTCAGTTTCCTGTCAGTTAATTTATTCGCGGGTGCTTGGAAATGTTATTAAATAAGGTGTATAACCAAGAACAATGGAGTAAAGTGTGACTTAATAGAGTGATGTCATGGCGTGACAAATGACGCCATAGATGACCAAGAGTTGCTTATTATAATAATAGATAGTTGAAATTTGACTATAACTAAAACTAATAGATTTTTTTTTGCATATGGCTTTACGCCTCGTCGACGTCGAGGTTACTAGAGGCGGAATGGGATTGGGGACAAGGAACGTGAAGGAATTTGGCCATGTCCTTTGAAGGAAGCATCACGGAGTGGTTTGGGGAAACCATGGAAAACCCAAATCTGGATGCCCGGACGGGGATTCGACCCCGGCGTCCTGCCGAAAGCGAGGCTAGAACGTTAACTGTTCACCCACCACGCTCGGTAAACTAATAGAGTGCTCCAGAGAAGAGACACATCTGTCTACATTTATATTTTCCGCATTGTGAAATAGAATAATAAATTATAAATGAAATAACCAGAATACTGAAACTTTTGGAATTATGATACAAAATTATTTCAGCATAACGGTGATAGTAAATAACGTCTCTGATCAGTATATGTATTTAGTTATCTGAGCTACAATTCATCATAAATAAATTTAATCATAATATAAAAATTATATACATGCTCCCAAACAGTGAAAATAATAACGAAAATTCCATACAAATAAACGAGTTTATAAAATTGAATTTTATAGGAATAACAACAGGGCAGATGTCTTACAATTTTATGGAATTGAAACAGGGATTTGGAAGGTGGTCACTGATATTTGGAACAGAGAAGTCAGGTAACAGAAATAAGACTTTGTATATCAATCTTAGGGTTATGAAAATGAATTTCAGGAACTTGAAATTTGAAATGATAACAGCGCAATCAACAAATTTCAGTCGCAAGTGGTACAGGATTGTACACGTGATCCAGAATCCAGGCGATGCCTGCCCAGTATTAGAGAAAAAGACTGGCAATAACAAAGAGGATATTCTAACAAGTGTTAAAATATTAGAAGAGGAGAAGTAGATCTATGGTGTAGTATGTGTGTGTTTGTCACATATTTTTAATGTTGCAGCTCAGACGCTGCAGCTGGGAAAGGACACTACAGTAAAAAGTTTCAGCCATCTCTATCTAACGTGGTAAGTTCGCAATTTTAGATACAATCAAATTTTATGAAAGGTAGTTACGGAGAAAACACCTCGTTAGTTTTAAGTTAGTGCTGCGATGAAGTTCAGCAGTTAACCTAGCCTTGTAGCTAGAGAACGAAAGAAGTTAAAGATAGAGACGGGCACAAAAGAAAGGGAAGAGCTATTTTGACCTTTCGCAGTGGCCTAGCCAGGCAGGGACTGGACAGAACACTCCTACCCGCTCCGCATACAAACGCCGCTTCTCTGCTGTATTGGCCGTTCCGGCGACTCCTCCTATTGCCTTAATAGTTATTTAGTTCCAAATAAACACAGTCCACGAGCAGCATTTTTAGCCCCGCCTGGAAGGAGGCCGCAGTTGGTCTGGTCCACGGGCGGAATTCGCTCGGTAGGGGCGCCGTCCCAGAATCGAATTATCTGCCGTAAATCGTTTCTTTCATGACCTCATCTCATTTCGCTCATTTCGTCATATCAATGATCAACGTTAATCCTGCAACAAATACAGTACCAATCACTGCGTTAATGCATTTAAGAGATCAAAGCAATCAGCATTCATATTGAAAATACACGAATTTGTTCCGTACGCTTCGAAGCTAATACTGTTGATCATTTTTCATCGAACCAGAAAAACCTTACAGTCGACTCTAAATTGCAGCTTTGTTAAAATGTAAATAGTTTATTGAATCTTGTAACGCTGTCTCTTGATAACGTTTGACAGTAAAAACTGCTCTAGTTTGTTTTAAATTTTTGTATGCTGGTGACGGAATTGGGAGTACAATTTTTACAGACTTTTATTTGAGGAATTATCTCGATATTTTATAGCATATTACGTTTTAACAACCCACAAATCTAAATAACAGATCCAGTTTCGTTATTTATTTTCGTTATCTATTTCGATTACAATATTTTGTCTTTTAGTTTTGTAATGTTTTTGTCTCAGCCGAATCAATTCAAATAACACTCTCTCATACTAATCTTCGCTGATTCTTTTACTAAAAAAAAATCTAACCATAAGCTAAGATATCAGCACATGCACAAATTAAAGGTATCAATTTGAATGAATAATTAATATCTTATTTAATAAGAAATAAACAAATTCAATTGAATCGGCGTGATACTATAGAAATTGATTCTATCGAAATTGAGGAAATGGTTAACAACATCCAGATGTTAATTAAAGATACTTTCTCTTTTCTGCGTTCACTTTTTTTTTATCACATTTTGTTCACGATATAATAATTATGATTAATTTTGATTTAATGTTTAATTATTGAAGTTATAAAATCTTACACAAAGTACCCAGGTTAATAAAAATGAATACATGATATTAAAATAATGAATAATGATTTCTGTCTTTTACCCATTGCTTGATTTCTGAAAATAATAACAAAAAAGAGAATAATCTGGTACCTCTGTATTATTATTCACTGGCAAAGTTTCTTCTTGTCTCTACTAGTTTTATTTACTTTATGAGCTGTCAAACAGGAAACGTGTAATTGATCAATTTATTTGTAATGGTTGTGATTAAGCTTTTAGGTCGTTGGAAAAATTATTTGACGGTGAGGAACGACTATTTTTGCTGTCCGCTTGGCATTTCGAGGCATCTCAGGCTCAATCTTCTTACGTTTTTACACGAAGCCACTTTCTTCCATGGCTGCTTTTATCCTATCTACCCAATAGGCAATGGAGGAGACACAATTGAGCAGTGTTTTGTCAGTTGCCCTGTATAGAGGTCGCCCCAATGTTCCTCGCTGTGGACCAAGCAACAAGTCTCCGCTTGTGTTTGTTCGCCCCACCTCGGCTCACTCCGCTGCGCTGGCAGATAAGGAGCGGTTGTTTCATTACGAGCTGGATGTTCATTTTTAATGAAGAGACGGATGGTATGTAAATTGTGTACGTCATGAAGGGCTGCTTGCCATCATCTCTTCATCTTTTCGTTCGTTTGTAATGCGCTTAGGAGCTGCAATATGCTTTCTGCTCTCAGTGAGACGAGGTGGAGAGAGGAAAAAAAATTAGAAAGACTTTTTTCTTCCTCTCGAAACACCTTACTCTAAAATGAACTGCCTGCTCTTTAATAATTCCTCTCAACAACGCCCCGCCAGGAAAAGTGTAATATTGCGTTATGAGAAATATTAAATGCCCGAAATTCTGGAGATTCTACCATGCGATTTGCGGGTTAATGAAAATGTTTCTCGATTAATGTTTGCTTGAGGTTTAAATACTTCCGGGTCTGTTTTACTCTAAATTATCTTAAGGAATGCAATTCCTTTTCAAACTAATAAACGTCTTATTCCAATTCCTCTAGAGGCAAAGAACACATTTAATCAAGACGTTAATTCCAATCTGTTAAGAAACATATGTTCATTCAAAAGATAATATACATGAGGTAGAAGCTTTTTTAAAAAAATAATAAATTGATTCCGGAATGAGTGTTGTCATCTGTCTTCGAACGAAATAACATTTTTGGTAATGCATTTTTTGTATCTTTGTTTCAATAACGTGTAGTATTGAGTGGATCGTACTAGCATTCACCGGCTCTAGTAGGCTAGCTGGAATTAGGCCACAGTGCTCACTGGTTCTAGTCCGGACTAAGCATTTGTGGTTTTAACTAAGTGTTGTGTTTGCCTGGTGATAACGTTACTTTATATATATATATATATATGAGGATGTGCATAAATAAATCCAAAACAAGCAGTCAGTACGCTAGTTGCTGACTATGGCATCATCGACCAACTGCCATTTATATAATACTATATTTTTTATTCTTCTTCTTTTTTTGCGGGGGAGGGGCTTACAAATATTAATAAGGATGTCAGAGATTGGATTCTATCTCTTACATAACACTTATTGCACCTAGAATTTTTTTGCAAGTTATTAGACGCGGAAAAGGATTGGGGGCAAGAAACGGGAAGGAATTCGGAAGGAAGCATCCCTGCATTTGTAGAAGCTATTTAGATAAACCACAGAAAACTGAAATCAGGATGGCAGCACAGGGTTTCGAAATGTACTTAAAAGATGTTTTTGCAGGCTCAGTTAAACTATGGTTTAGTAGCGCTTAACCCTTATGCGTGAAACATATACAGAGAAGTACTGAGGGATAATTTACAGAATGTAATTATTATCTACCACGTAACGATCCTTGTAAATATGTACTTGTTCTATGGGCATAATTTAGTTGCTTACACTAATCATCATTCTTTCCTGAATGTTTTTTGCTACTTTTGCTTTAGTTATGGACGCTAGATCGGAACTGCACCTTATTTCATGAAACCTTATGATACCAACAGAGAAGAAGGAGTGAAAGTGTCTTTTAGACGCTGCTTGTACTGGAAATAATTCCTTTGGACCTATGTTATTTCCACAAGTGGTTTATTATAATAAAATATGTAGAAAAACAACAAAAATAAATTTGTACCGAAGTTAGTTCCAATAAAAATCCCTAGTACAGCTACATTTTTAATGTCAGTTACAGGTGAGACAACCACGAAGATTACATATCATCAGTCGTTAAAACGTAATGACTATATAGTTCATCATTGATACAGTTAATGTTACGTTAGTATTAGCGAAACACTTAATGCTTAGTAGGCATCTTCAAGTTTTGGTTTTATAATATAGCTATCAAAATGCTAATCAGAATAAATATTCAATCTTGCTCTGTAGCGAAACTTAAATATCTCTGTAAAATGTGTTGCACGGCTATACTGCTTACCATTTATGATCGTCTTCATATCTTCACACCACTACGTTGTGATCCTCTAACTATTTGGTTTCCAAGTTGTTGCTTCTGATTATTTTGAATAGTGACTATTGATGTCAATATTACTTAGAATCCACAGTTTTGAGCTGTATACATTTTTTTTTTGTAAGGGCTGCGAGTTGATAAGGCCAGGGAATTTATATTTCGCCTCTTAAAGGAAACAGCCTTCCGTTACAGGGGGAACCATCAAAATTGAAATCTGAATGGCTGGATAGGGTACTGAACCGCCGTTCTACCGAATATCAAGCCCAGCGTCATTCAGTGGGATTGGTTTATTCTGTGTGCTCATATTAGTTCATTTAACATTTTCGGTATGAAATAATTGTATCCATCAATATTTAACATGCATGTATCTTTAAGAAACTACATTATTCCAATATGCGGAATACTGGTGGCGTAAAAGTATCGTAGTTAAAACAGAAACTGTTAACTAACACTGAAGAGAACAGGCGTTTGATTAGTACCTGTTTGACCCTGTTTATTCGCAATTACTTGGCTCTTAAAAAAACAAAGGAATTAAAATGGACAATAAACTCTGGGAAAGAACACTTCTTCAGAATGTTAGAAGCAAAAAGTCGGAAATTACCAGTGTTATGTCACGATGAACGTTCCACACATATATCTCCTGCAGAGACTTAATGTATTCTGCAATTACAGGCTTTCTTTTGTAGAGTCAGCTCGTACATTAGGAAACGCGCAGGCAATAGATAACAAACACTTCTGGGTGCGGATAAAACAGTCCTGCAGTGTATTCATCACCGGAAAGGAACAGAAAAAAACCCAGGAAAGCTACGGAAAATCGAGGCATATGAAAACGCGGAACAGGAAATAGTTAGAAAAATAAAAGTTTGCTGCGAAATATACGATACGCAAGTAAAACCATCAACTCGAAACACTTAACACTTGAATTAACATATAAATTAGCAACTCTGGTTTCATTTAATAGGAGCTACAATTTTTCATTTCTGCTTAGAGTGTAACTATCCGCTTTTCGTAGTTCAATGTGAGTTACCATCAAGATGTGTAATGTTTCTTCCAAATATACTACAATGATTACATCTCTCATTCATAACCCGTCATCATCTCTTAGATTTCTTCTTATTCTAATCTTTTTGTTACTTTCATTAATGCGCAGAACTAATTTATAAGTTTCCTATCTTTCCACTGTTCAAGTTGAAAATAATATAACTACATTTCTCCTTTAATCAATGGGCCAAACGATTAATTTGTCGTTCCAATACACCTCTTACTTTTGCCCTCAAACATTCAGACAGATCCTAATCATTTTTATTTCCATCCTGAAACCGATTGCTGTTTTCATATTTTTTTTAAAAAAATCAGTTTATATTGTTTTTACAATAATACCAGCTCTCCTATAGCCTCTGATACAAATCAAACATTTTAAAGCCTTTTATTTTAAACGTAATATAATTTACTAATTATTGGAACTACCAATACTATGAACCGTCAAATATGCGATGACCTCGCAAAACTAAAAAAGTATGTTAATTTACCGTATGGTGTGATTATGACGACCCCTTTGTATCCGTTATTTACTTTATATAACACACATGTAGTAGAAATGTTGATTATGGCAGTACCTCACGTACTATGGATATATATTTCTCTCTTTTTTTGTCTTTTAGAAATTATTTTTCGTTTTTTTGTTAACCTTAAGCAGTACAGATCTGACTCCAAATACTTGAAAGAACTTTTTACCCACTTGAGGGAGTATTTGGAAGAAATAAATATAATTATCAGGAAATAGAAGAGGACTTGAATCATGCAGGGATCAGCAAGGAAATGACACGGGAAGGGGGACAATTCAGGAACAAAATTATGTACAAAAGATTTAAAATAGAGTAGGAAACAGGAACAAAATGGACTGAACAAAGGAAACAGAGCAACAGTGAGCGTATGAAGAGGTTTTGGGAAGAGAAGAGGAAGAAAACAAATACAAACAAAAACTGAATAATCATGAATAATTTGCGTTTAAACACTGTCCTAGAGGGCAATAATGATTAATAGTAGGTAATAATTATTATTATCTCTTGGATCGTCATCTGGTCAATCATAGCACTTTCATTGTTATTTTATTATGTTTTTTTCCTTAGTCATGATGTAACTGCTTAATTGTCGGTATACCATTTCAACTATTTCATATTGGACATTCCCCTCAACGGAGGTGGCGGCAGGCAAAACCATTTTCAGTTGCAACTGATGTGTATTATTAGATTTTTTCATCTGTCTAATAAATATTATTAATTAAAAGATTATCTTGTAGGCTTACACTTCATTACTGTCACGGATGCGAAAGAATGAATGTAACAGACATTATTAATTTATTTAGTTACGTTGTGAAGTTAAGTCTATAGTAAAGCCCGTGTTTTATCGTTTAATTTTAGTTCGAGAAAAATGTCAAAAAAATTCTATTTTGTGGCAGCCCTATGAAATGTAAATAATACATAAAGTTAACTTAATCTCAGTTCCAAGACAAAAAAAAAAAAAAAAATTAATACTATCCCAAAGCAGCGCTATAATTATTCAAATCCAAAGTTTTCCTTCATTCTTAGCGTTGTTCCCAACCAGTTTCCAAGCGTTACTGTTCGTTCTATAAGGTTAAGGAAATCTGTGAGTTAATTGATCAAATGACAGACTATGTAATACATAATATCAAAATTTAAAGTCAGAAAGTTTGTTTTACAAATAATGCTATTAAAAATGAAGCTACAAGAAATGGTTAATTCTGTCCTTACAATACGCGAATTTGATCAGCACTGAACATTTCTTCTGGTCAAAAGATTGTTTTTCAGGTTTTTCTCAAAGTGAATTTCTTTCATTAGTGAATTTAAATCAAAGAAGAGGAGTTGAATGCGTTTGGTAGGCTCTACATATATTCTCTTGCCCGCTTTCACGTTAAGGTTCGTCCGTTACCTGACTCACTAAAACGGTTAAGACGGCAAAATGTCGGAGAATCTCTCTGAATTGTTTAACGCCGCGAGCTGCCACTTTTCTCTTGAGTAATTGCTGCGAAAAATGGCAATCAGTTTGTACTCATGCGCGTTGGGATTGGGACCACAATTAAATTTGGCATAAAGCGCGTATCCGAACAATTTGCACAGCACAAAACAACTAATTAACATAACAAACTCTGTATTTAATTAAACTGAAGTAAACACAGCATTGTAACATAAAAACAATTACATGATTTAATTAGAGTTTTGATGTTAGTAATAATTCATAAAGCGAAGTGATGTATGACGCAGGAGTGACCTGCATGTATTTTGTCGCATTTGACCGCTTTGTTCGCACATGAACTGTACAAACGATTCAGACTGCGTCGCTGTTTATTATGTATCTCCATAACCGTAATTAATCCATCCTTCAAAAGCTTGACCACAAGCTAGGTTTAAATGCTTAACGTACACGAAACAGGGACACGTGTATTTAAGGAGGTAAAATATCAGTTTTTCTTCATAAGCTATATGCTACCGTCTGCCACACGCATTTGTTTTCTTGCGATGTGCAGTTGGTGTTAAGTCAGTAACGGTACGTTAGGTTCTATAACTACATAATAGGATTTTCAATTTTAGTAAGGTGAATTCTTTTCATTAACTAAACATTTTACATGGGAATTACGAATGTAAAATATGGATTTTGAATGCTGTCTCGTCTTCTATTAGGTCTATATTAAGTACAGCGTCGTAATAACTGGAGCATTCCTTCCCAGTATGTTGTTCTGCAACTAAGCATAACTACAGAAAAGTATTTCAAATCGTTAACCATTACAGATATATATATATATTGAATCATCAGTGGTTTACTATATCTGCTATTTGCAAACTAATGCTGGTACTTATTAGTATTTCGAAATGTCGCTAGAAATTTTCACGAAGCATTACGCCTTCTCGTTTCACATAAAATGGGATGGGGATCTTTAGGTGAGAGGTTAATGCTTGGACCTATCATCTAGCAGAACACGAATTCGATCCTTGGCTCAATAATCCAGATTTAAGATACTTTATTGCTTACGAAAATCTGGATGGTTGTGTAATTCTTTCCAGTTCCTTGGTTCCAAACCTCTCACAGGTCTAATGATACAGCGTCGACGAACCTTAAAGCTCTAAAAAGTGAAAAGTCAGTTTTCACCATAAGCTGACAGCGTGTCTTCACATTCCTTACAGGAATAGAAAAATTAATAAACTTCTCAGAAATAAGAAACCCTCCAATAGGTGCTAGCTATTAAAATACTATGTCGCAAACTTAGGTACAGTTCTCAGCCATTTAGACCTATGTGTGTTATTATTATTATTTTTTTAAATTAATTCCGTCAATTGCCTGTTACTCTTGGTTTCTGTAGACACAAAGTGTATCACATTGAATTTACTGAAAATAATTCATTGTAATTTTTTTAAAATAATTCAGCATCATGTTTTTTTAGACTTCATTATTCGTTTTCAGAAAATGTGCTTCTAACAGTATACACGAACCAAATACAAAAAAGCGGTTAAAAACTGCTGTGGGTCTTATAAAAATATTTTTATAATACATTTATTATTCGATGCGATTCTCTGTCGAATGATACATATGATTTTAAGCGAGGTCTGAAGTAATGAGATACACGAGCCTACGGACAGTAGGACGAATCGCAAAAAAGCTCTGAAAATTTTTGGAACGTAATTGATCGTGAAATGTCAAGCAAAAGGCAGAGAAAGTTATGAATTGAATTTATATATTGATATAGAAGGTACCTTTTTATTAGCATGACAGATTTTATAAATTAAAATGATTGGAGTGTGATTTTTAAATGAATAAATACATCGTGTAGTAAAAAACATCTGAAAGATTCCTTTATTTGATCTAGAGTATGTCAAAAACAAATTGTTTTATTAATTTGAATGAAGTCAGTTTTCAATAATTCAGTTTAAATTTATGTTATGGACATGAGAATCGTAGCTAATTTTTCATTTACAGTAGTTTACTGGCTATTTGATTGCTGTTGACAATCATTTGTCGATAAATTTACCACACTGGTGGCAGGTCAGTTGTATCATGCTAAAGATACGGGATGCCCAAGCGAAGGTCATCTCTCGGCCGGTAGTCAGAATAATCAGAACACCGCCGCCGCTGTTACTGTATGTTGCCCTAAATCTACTTTCACGGCTCCCAGCTGATGTGTCTAGTCCGTCAGATCTTCCAGTAGTCCAAGACGGAATGAACCAGAATCATGGAATACAAAAGGATAATCTCACTATGATGTCATCAGTTCTCTCGTATTGATGCAAATCTTAGCCGATTGGGCCATGTCATCGGAGACTCACCTGCTGAAATTAGATCACATGTGACAGAGAATAAAATTTTAGTTATCGCGCACAGAAATCACGTTGGTTATGGCTGAGACACCTTCTCAGTTTGGTTAGATACTTAATACACGTAAATAAAAATGTATTTTCCGAGAAACGTGTCTTTATGAAGCTTTCAGCAATAAAACATTTCAAACAACAACTGCTACTTATTACACCACTAAATGGTCCCGTGTTCTTGTCTGGTTGGAATTAATATATCTGTCCCTGCCTCTCACAGAAAGCTTCCCACCTATAATCTCTTTCTTGAAAATTATGCGTCGCCCCATGAACCGCAGAGGGTGAGTTTTTATGGCTCTTGTCATATGTTCATATTTCCGCTAAGTGTCCATCATGCAGGCTTTTTCCTTTGAAAGTCATCTGCCATGATTTGCACCGTCAGGTATTCGTAAGGCTTACACTAAACTAACGTTCGGATAGCACGATTTCATCAAAAACTGTATACGGAGGAGAACAGAAATATTAAGTTGCTCGTGAGATAACGGCAGAGAATCATGCAGATGAAAGTTGTAGTTAAAAATTACGCCCACATCCACTGACAGGTATAGACACTAAGGGTATTCAAAAAACACAAATAGAGTACTCTTTGGCAATACTAAAGCATTTATTAATTTTCACAGTTATCTAATTGTTTCGTACAATATCTTCACTTGCTGCTATATTTTACCAAATATCTTTTGACATAGAAGCAAACATAACATAAATACTATTACACATACTACCTTGTAACTTTTACTACGAACGATGCAAATTGCTTGGTTCTCGGAGTGAGAAAGACTGTAACATTATGTTATGGAAATGAAAAATGGAAATGATATTTCACTTTCTTGAATTTAGTATCGATTGGTCCTTTATTGGTTATTACTATTCTGAGCAGAAAACGCATACTGAATACATGTTGCCACCAAGTGGAGTAACACTACTCATAATTGCTCTTAATTAATACAGTCAACTGTAAATAGATTTCGAAGCGAGATCATACCTGGCGGCAATTCCTTCAACTGAGGTGGTTTCTCCTTGCATTCTCGTCCAAGACTCGTGTTAAATTATCGCATGTGTGAATGACTATGATGGTGCATGTGTTCAGTTTGGTGTGTTGTTCGCTGTGCAAACGACTGATAAAAGAAGAGCGTGATCTCGGTGCCTGGCCAGCCAACAAGACGCTTCCAAATTAACGTCTCCATCCAACGGGACAGTCAACAAAACAGTGTTATATTTCCATCACTCATTAGGCACTGCAGAGACGTTTAGGGAACTATAGTCGACTGATTAGAATTTTTTTAATTGCCACTACTCCTTCCCTGTTTGTCAAGTCACGATTAATCAAACTTTATTTATTATCCAGCATCGAACAAGCGAACTGTATCTCCAGCGCAAGACACCGTCACAGTGCATTATCATCTTTTTCTATGGCGCAGATTAGTACGATGTAAAATGTCATATATTCAAATGAAATTTCTGTTAAATAAAGTTAACTAATAACAGAGTTGTCTGGTGCTCAGTGGTTCAGTCATCTGAGATCGAAAGGTCTCCAGTTCGAATCTAATCGAAATCTCTGTCAATCGGTGACCATAAAATCCTTCGAGATCTCGCGACCAACAATGCCATACGATAATTTGAATTTATTAACATATTTTAAGCTAATTTGTTTTTGTAAGTCAGTGTTACTACATCACGCTAAAACTATTGAACCGCTTTGGATGGGGTTATCATAGTAGAAAGTTTACAGTTCAGCTTAAAAACTGCGGTATATCTTATCGCTCTACATGATTCAAGGACGGAGCAATGAATGACAATCAGTTTTTAACCAGAAAAGACAGGTGTCAAAGGTCACACTACATCTAAAATAAACGCTCCATTCTGTGGATTCTGTTAATACTGTTTTTTACTATGTAACTTCAATTTTTTTTTTTTCAGTTTTCTGAAATGTTATACGTTAACATACACGGAATACACTAATCGAGACTGCATTAATGATTAACACACCTGTAAGCGTAAACAGTCATAAAAACATAATAAAAAGCAAGCGTTTAGGCGAGTGGGTATGAAGATTGTTACAGCATATTACACACCACACATAAAATCCTAACATACGAGTAAGTTTCCCTACTGATAATTGAGTATTAACTGTAACAAGAAAACGTTTCAATATGCCATCTTTAAATAGATCTGATCTGTAGCCTTTATCTACATGAATTAGAGGTAATTATTTTGTTGAAAAGATTACTTAACCCAATCAGATCTTTGCCAAAGATTCTTAAAACAGTCCCAGCCAGAGATTGTTGCTTAAGCATTACGATGCGATTTTCACCGTTTGGACTTTCTTGATTTGACCTAATATCTGTTCCGGCAATTTAGATCGTTAATACATTTCAGCATTTGATAATATGATTTTTTTACTTAAGTTAATTGATACAACGATACTACACACGATATTACACACCACACATAAAACTACCTAACCGATTTTTATGTGGTTTTCACAATTTGCAACCTTAAGGTGTATAACTTCAGATCTGCAGTTTATTTACGTCACCAGGGGATAGAGCAAGAAATAATAATTTGTTCGTAACGTGAACAAAGGTCAGCGCTGGCGAAGTAGTTAAAAAATTAAAGTTAGTAACAATGTCAGGGAGAACAGTAGCGCGTTATTCGATAAATATTTTATGTGGCATATTTCATATGCGCGCGCCATGTTTTTCCTTCAGCGACTATAGATTACGTCGAACTATTTTCTAGAAAATGTGTTCTCTACGCATTTGTCGCCACCCAAAAAATCTGTACGTGTACAAAGACAAGAAATCTTGAGTCTGCGAGGTTAATTACACAACGAGCACCCATTATGACGCAGATTTTTTATCGTGTCGTGGCATAGTTCGCCAACCGTCATTCAGAATAAACCATAGTTCAGTATTGAACATATTACATAAAACTAATGCAACAACTTGACTGTGATCATTGGTTACTGCTGATTCTGATGGATGACTTTGTTGATAATTTGGATGTGGTTGTTCGGAAGTAAAGAAAAACATCTGATCAGTGTGACAGTTTCTGACTCACTGCAACCAATAACGAACTCTCAAGTAGGTTATTTAAGCAGCTTCCATCTCAGTGTACGTACGGACAGTTGATGGATAGAAACAAAAAGATAAAATTTAGGTTATAACATTAACTTCACGTCAGGCTAAGTGATAGTTGACTAATTTATGTTCCTGATATTTGAGGTTTTTTTTTCGGACAGTTCG
>JARYHS010001381.1:0-10497 GCA_031002005.1 Vandiemenella viatica | reverse complement strand
GTGTAGATAATATTACTACAGATGTCTTAAAGAGAGCCGGATATTTATTTTTTCCTTATCTTGAAATATTATGACCAATCAGTTTGACATCAGTGGTAGGTAAATTAATAGAGAGATTGATATGCAACTACATCAGAAATATATGTTTAAGTAGGTAACGTGGCTTTTGGCAAGGATATTCATGCGAATCTCATTTGGTGGGATATATGCAAGATATTTTGGATGAAATGGACAAGGGAGACCAAATTGATAGTGTAGCACTAGATCTTTGAAAGGTTTTTGACAGAGTGAGCCATAAAATGGTGGTAAATAAGACAGAAACAATTGGAGTGGATGCGAAAGTGATTTGCTGAGTAGAAGAATTTCTTAAAGTTAGAAAACAGAAAGCAAGGGTAGGAAATGCAGTGTCAAAAGAAATGGAAGTAAAAATGGGAGTTACACAGGTAGCGTACTGGGACCATTGCTATTCATTATTCCAATGAATAATTTTGTTGATTGTTTACTATAAGAAATTAGATTGTTTCAGATAGTATAATGTTATTTGAAAGGATCAAAATGTTAGAGGACTGTAAACAGTTGCAGGGTGATCTGGAAAGGGTATCTAGTTGCGTTAGTAAACATGGGATGAAGATAAATGCAAAGGAGAGCTTATTAGATACACAAATAAAAAATTAAAGGTTGATTATGATTATAATCAGAGGAAAGAATTGCTTGTGAAGACTTGAAATGTAAAAATCTTGGAATTGCATTTGATAACAAGCTTAACTGTCAGACACATTGGACAGGTTTCAAAATTCTGCACTTGTTGAAGAGAGTGATGAGGGGACGTATGAGAGAAGTAAAGAAACTGGGTTACAAAACTTTGGTCAGATCATTGCTTGAATATGGTAGTCAAGTATGGGACCCACATTTTGAGTATCGAATGTAGGAGTTGGAGAGGGTGCAAAAATGGGCTGCTACATTTGTTTATGGAAATTATCGCAAAAAGCAATCAGTAACAGGTATGATAAAAGAGCTTGAATGGGATTCATTGGAAGACAGGTGCGTGGCCATGCTGAGGTGTTTACGAAAGTGATGTCGCGATTTGCTTGGTGTTAGAAAAATGCATTTCTTGCTCATTTAGATCATTGATTAGATACAAAGACGTGTACCGCGAACTTGGCCCAATACTACTTTTTAAAACGACAGTTAAGTTTGTTGCTTTGACCGTGTTGACGGAGGCTTTATTGGTACCAGTTTAAAAGATTAATTCACTAATTAGCATGATCAAATGCCACACAGACTACTTATATTGCCTCAAGGCCTCCATTCCTTACACAGGGAAAGATTTTCAATTCACCAATAGCAATAGTACATACAGAAGGATTTATCGTCTAGTAACGATGGCAAACTACTCCAAGTACTGTTAAAACATAGTTTATTTAAATTTAATGAGCATAGTGCGATACCAGGCCCACATCATATCATTCTTATACGGACTTCGATCTTAGGAAAATTACAGCTTAACGTTTTAGACAATCTAGTAACTCTTTTTTCACACGACACACACTCATCTTCTTTGGCTAACAGATGACCATTCACACTTAACTCGATCTCACTGATTAATTTTAGATAGTCATTGTACTTAAAGCTTATAGTATCCTGACTACACACCAATCATTCACACACACGCGCCCGGATCAACGTGCGAGATATTTCTGTCTTTTCGAATATGTCCACTATTCCTTCTACGCCTTCCTCCAAGCACGCGCTTTCCTTTTGCCACGCGACCTTAACCAGCCATTCTCAAGTAAGTTCTATTTCAAAGATTCTACTAATTACCTGATTTCGATCAACTTGCATGGTACTTTATTAATTTATCCACTTTTCTTCAATTACTGCCAAACGTTATGCCAACTTTTAAAACAACCTTTTCGTGTAATAGAAAATTTATATTGTGCTTTGTTTTCTAGTTGATAATTTTTATATTTTACTTCTTCCCTGGCAAAAAAAGCTTTGTCATCTCGGATTTACCTAGCCGAAGATTCAACTTCTGCGTTACAACTGGACGGGTTGTACTCTGGTGGATATACTTTGATAACATAACCGCTACTGCAAACAAAACAACAGCGATAGAGCCCCCCATAGATAGTGAAGTGATCAACATCAGGGACACGATTCACTTCCTAAGTTCTCAATACTTTGAGTTAACCACTTCAGAAAATTATTCCTTAGGACAATACTGACTAAATATAAGCAAGATGAACTAATTTTCTACATACTAAATTGAAATTGTGGAAACTGCAAATGTGTCTGCACTCAATCGTTTTCAGTAAGTCACAAATATGAACCTATTTAAATTATGACAAATATTCAAAAACTAAAAAATTACATTCTCTACATCTTGAATAGGCTGGCGTGAAAATTTTATATGAATGTCACCTCCTTTTACCAACAAAGAGATTTATTAAGGAGATGCCATTTGCTGTGAACCAATTATTAATACGATGTGTGAGTGGAAACTTTCCGGCGTATTGATGCAATAAAATCCTCTCAGGTGTCCAGCCGAATAGTATTGTGTAAACAAGACGTTTCGACAGGCTAGCTCTGCTGTGTTCATCAGGTGTCAGGTTCCTTCTAGCTGTCGCAAGCTGACTGTCACCACCTACTTATACAACACTATCCGCCTGGACACCCGAGAGGATTTTATTGCAATTATTAATACGATCAAAGAGATATTTTGCAATATATTCAGTAGATATATTCGAATTTTTAATTTTTGTGGCTGATTCATCTGCAAAAGGAACAAATTTTGAGTTTTTAGCTGTGAAAACGGGGTACGTGAGTGATATATATATAAAAAACAATAGTGGACCCAATTTAGAACCTTGAGGTACTCGACATCTGATGGACCTCCACTCAAAGAACTGTAAACCATCTGATGCAGTATTAAAATATTCCAATAACACTTTCTGTTAGAATTGTAAAAACTAAATCATTTATTAGCAAGGCCATTTATCTCACAATACTTTAAGATTTGTAATGAGAATTTCGTGTTAACACTGATAAGTGTCATAGACAGATCACAAAATAATCTTTTGTGTATTAATCTTAATCATATGTATTGTTTCTCAAAGGTGATTTTTTGGTCGGTATCTCCTTAGTACTTCATCAAAATTAATTGACAGACTTCATTTTGAAGCTTATTCTCCCCGCTATTGACGAAAAAGAACAAAAAGTTAAAAATTAATGTTTTAGTTGCGAAACTTTATTTTAAAAACTATTATAAGAACAAAATTTGTATAAAGAGTGTAGAAGGCGCCGTCTGTTGACAGTCAGTTTAATTAACATGCACGACAGGTGTTGGTCGGAGTTGTTTATATTCCTTACGCAAGTGTAATCTTAAACGCAAATAAACTGAACTAAGTCAATATATTATAAACCGACGTTATAAATCTTATCAGCGTATTCTCAGAGTACAATAATCTGAACCAAACCAAAGTACTGGGGGTTTCCGTTAAAACATTTGTTTACAAAACATTATGCCACATTTCAAAAGGTGAGAACAAGGTTGTTTTACTAGTTGCATGGACAGTTACTGCTTTCAATCTCCTACCAGGAGTCGTACATTACATTCGATTTTCAAATTACGTATACCAATATCGAATACATCGGTCTCATCGATTCGTTCTCACATTAAGGATCCACAACTTCTTCTTTACTCACGCCTCATAATTTGTGGACGAGATTTCAATGGTTCTGAAAAGACGCGCTAAGCGTTGTCGATCTAATTACTTTTAAAGGACATCATGAATAATAACCTCCTTTTGTTTAATACAAAATGGCGCATCTACCAATTCTGTAAGTTATTTCAGTAAACTTCTATATCATTCCAAAGTTGTAAAGTCCTCACCCAGTAGCTCTTTGGTATAGGTTTTCGTCAGTTGTTATCCGTTGTTAAATATGCCAGTAGAACAGCCATCGTGAAAGTACAGTTCAATGATCACCCTTATAGTTTTATGTTACAATTAATAAGTTGACTCAAAATATGAGGGTAAATGATGATCCCGTTTTCTCTGAATGGTTATTTAAACTAGATAAGGGTGATTTAGAAGTTCAAACAGATTACTACAATGAGGCGATTATAATTCCGAAACATTGTTATTGTAATTACGACAGTATTATTACCACCGTATTCAATGTCACAGAAATCAATGAACCAAATGTTTCGCAATATATTCAACGTCGTTTTTTTGTCCATAAAATGATGATTGTACAACAATTGTTGAATATATCATTTCCAATTAGTTACCTAGAAAAGAAAATTTACCTCAGTTCTGATTCTGTCCAACGTGAAGAAATAAACAACGTTCAATTCTACACCAGGGAATTCTTGAGGTCCTTAAATCCATCCGTTTTACCACCTCATAAATTTCTTTTGAAGAAAAATGTTATTATTATGTTAATTAGAAAACTTAATAATAATTAGAGATTAATAAATTAGTAATATCTCGCTTAGGCGAGTATATTATCACTGCTAAATTTATTCACTCCGTTAAAACTGTGCTCATACACCGCATTAATTTCACATCTTTTCATCTAACATTGCCTTTCCAAATGATAAGAAAATAATTCCCAATAAAAGTAGCCTTCTCTATGACCCTTAATAAAGCACAAGTTCAGACTCTTCAAAGGGCAGGATTCTTTTTACCAGAATTTGTTTTTTCGCATGGACACTTATACGTGACTTTTTCACGAGTTCGTAGATTCAGTGATGTTTAATGTTTGTGTTAAAGACACATATGGTAAACGATGATCGCATTATAACTACTAACATTGTTTTGAAAGATGTTTTGTAAACTAACAAAGTTTGAAAAACTCGCTTCTAATAAAGCCAATATTTTCTTTTCAATTTTTTAATGTTTTACAATTAAATATATTTTATATTAGGATAAATAAATTTTCCAGTAAGACTAATATTTATTGATACTCTTCAAAATAAGATACCTTTCACTAGAAAATAGTTGCATTTATTTATTTCCACATTATTATATTACCATTCGATGACTGACCACGATACTCTGCGAAATATTTACATGGGTTAGCCAATTTATCA
Organism: Vandiemenella viatica; assembly: GCA_031002005.1. Lineage (NCBI taxonomy): Eukaryota > Metazoa > Arthropoda > Insecta > Orthoptera > Morabidae > Vandiemenella > Vandiemenella viatica. The sequence goes on along the minus strand of JARYHS010001381.1, from coordinate 5,402 downwards.
TATATTACTTCTAAAACAATACAATGGCTCTGAAATTCCGGAGAAAAGGTGAGACTCACTGAATACTATCATTACTGCGTTTAGTTGTATTTAATTCTAATAAACATGTTGGAAAACTTAAAGTGGTGAAGTTACATGTATTTTTCACAAGTTGTACTGTATTTTTTCCGATTCGGTGGCTTTTTGTGGAGTGAAGCAAAGAAACAAAAGATTGTGTGAACAAATATGCTTGCAGTTGATTGTGGAACATATAAACCAGAATATTTCATTTGATACTTTTCTTCCTGATCAATTAATTCTTATTAGTGTGTACTGCTTGGATCACGGAATCTATTTTATGTGCAAGTAGATTTTTCCGCAGCTTCACCCGCGTGTACCTAGGTGTGTTGGTCCGAGCAGAAAAAACACCAAGACAGTACACATTGACAAGTGCCGAACCAAATAAAGGCTTTCTCCTTCCTAACTACTTTCTTATCTTGGGGATTGTTCGAGCTATGAGAAAGTTTTGAGTTATGTATTCCGCGATTTTAAATTTAGTGTGTTTCTAAAAGCGGAAGGAATAAATAATTAAAGTTAGGTTATCGTACGTGTTATTTTTCATAACCAGAACAAAGAGCAAAGAAAATATCCGTTACCTATTTGAAAAATCAACAAAAATATTGCGATATTGTTTGAAGTATTGCTATACATTCTAAATTTATTTATGCTTGTAGTATTAGTATACACCCTGCAGTTATTTATGCTCTGAATTGAATGGATAATTGACACGTTTGATTGCCTTTTGATATATGGCTCAAATATAGCCTTTGAGTTAATTTATGTTCTGTTTCATTTGTATTCGCATTCCAGAATTAATACAGTCTCTAAAATTATTTCTGTCTGACAGTAAATGGCTAATTCCAGCACGCTAAATTAATAGCTTGCCCTCTCTCTCATATATGTAATAGTTCATTTTCTAGTGGAATATTCCAAGACAGGCTTAAAACAACAAAAGTTAAACCCCTATTCAAAAAAGGGGAAAAAGAAAATGTGTCAAACAATCGCCCGGTGTCGAACCTCTCATGTTTCTCCAAAATCTTAGAAAAACTATTTCACAAAAGACTTGTGAAATTTTTAGAAAATAATAAACTATTATCAAATACTCAACATGGATTCAGGAAGAATAAATCAACTGAAACTGCATTTTTTTCATTTTATACAGAAATCTTACAGATACTTGATGAAAAAAAACATGTGTCTGGAATATGTTTGGATCTCTCAAAGGCATTTGTTGTAATTAACCAAAATTAGAACATTTAGGAGATAGAGGAGTATCAAAAAATTGGATAAAGTCATACCTTTATAATCGGAAACAGATTGTTGAATGTAGTTTTAAGACTAACAACAGTGTAAACTATGTGCGCTCAGATTGCAAACACATGAAATATGGAGTGCCGCAAGGATCAATTCTTGGGCCTTTACTGTTCTCAGTGTATATAAATGATCTAGAAACGACAAGTACCTGCCAGAAGTATATTAAATATGTAGATGACACCAGTGTATTGATAAAATAATATAATAAGGAACAATTAGTTAAAAACATTGAACACTGTTCTAAAAACTTAGCAAACTGGTTTTCTCAAAACAAACTAATAATAAACACAGAAAAAACACATTCCATACACTTCAGGACAAAAACTAATTTAGATACCCCAGTACCTACAGTAAAACTCTGTGATGAACTACTGAAAAATGTAGGAAAAACAAAATTTCTGGGAATATGGATACAAGACAATTTAAAATGGAATATACACGTTGATCATCGTTGTAAAAAATTAAATGCCATTTAGTACATGATGAGAATATTAGTTGGCTACATATCAGATAAAACAATTAAGAATATTTATTTTGCGTATGTGCATTGATTATTAAGGTACGATGTTATATTTTGGAGAAATTCCGCACCAAGTATCAAATGTTTCAAAATGCAGAAAAAAATTATTAGGATTATGAATGGGGTACAGAGTAGAACCTCATGTAGACTTTTATTTATAAAGATGCAAATTCTACCACTGACCTGTATATATATGCTGGAAACTATAACATTCATAAAAAAAAAAATAAAAAATACTGAAGCTTCTGGGTATACATTACAAACAAACAATGATGTGCACACATACGATACTAGACAGACATTAGATTTACATTACCACAAACAAATACTACCCTATGTCAGAAAGGACCACTACATACAGGAATCAGATTGTTTAGTAACCTACCACATAGAATCAAATCTGTAAAAGAAAATACAAAATTCATTTCAGGACTGAAGGAGTACATGCTCGGCCACTGCTTCTACAGTATTGATGAGTATTTTCAAACCAAATGATAGACTTAAATAGTGAAAAATCATGTGTTATTTGTAATTATAAATTTTGTGTCTTTATCAAACTTGTACATCTATCTTACGAATGATCACAGCATTGATAAAATGCCCATGTGTGTGTGTGTGTGTGTGTGTGTGTGTGTGTGTGTGTGTGTATGAGAGAGAGAGAGAGAATGTACTGTCGTACAGACTATTTTTGACTTATCCCATATCATTTGTACTTTGTACTATGTATGATGCTAAGGGACCAACAAATACAAAATACTCTTTTACATTGCTGGAAGAAGCGGCTGCGTCTCATACTATTTGAAATATCAGGGACCTTTAACTTCTTCTCTGATATTAATATAATGTATTATTTAATTCTTGTTCTGTTTCATTTACTCACTAGCAGAGTTCCCGGCGTTGCCCGGTATGATCAAGATTGATTTGCACACACAGTGAATATTGAAGCTCATAAAAGAGGTAAGTTTTTTGGGGATTCTATTATGACCGTGAAGCCGCAATTTGATGATGGAATCCTATGTAACTCGATGAGGCAAATTGAAAGTAAAGAATAAATTCTTTTAATATCTCGCTTAGTTCTCGTGATATCGTATTTAAAAATTGACGTAGTTAGGTTGAAATACAGCCTGGACCAGAAGAAAAATTTCGGCTTAGCAAAATTTAATAATAAATTCGTATGGAACTTGGTGAGACAAATCGAAAATAAAGTATAAATGTTTTTGATATCTCATTTAGTTCTCGAGATATTGCATCACCAAACCACTATATCTACAAGGTGTAAATGCACTATAGATGTTTTATTTTCTTTCTAGTGGTTGTTGTTTGGTTGCAATACAGCCTGGACCAGAAGAAACGTCACCAAACGCACAAGGAACTATAACTGATTTTTTAAATGTTAAATCTCTAAAACCAAGTTAGATATAAAAAAATGTTGTTCTTTATTTTGAATTTTTTCGCCGAGTTCTATCAGAATTCATCAGATTTTAGCGCCACGATAATGATAGAACTGCCAGTTTTTTGCACTTGTGATTTAAAATTGATGTCAGTCGCTCCATTTTTCTATAAGTATTTAAACTGCTAACCCCCTGTGTAGCAGAAAAGAGATGGAGTTGGGGTTGATTTATTCCTGCAAAATTTTTAGCCATGATATCTGGAACATGTGTACTAAGTTTTATCCCAATAACCACAGGGATTCGTGCAGCAATAGAAACAATGTTTTTTACAGGAAATGTGGTAAAGACAGAATCGCTCATCAAAAAAAAAAAAATATATAAAAAAAAAATAATAACACTGTGTCAACACTAAAGGTTTTAAACAGTTCAATTTCATGTTCAAAGCCATCAGTTGTGCATTACTTACTATTAACAGGGAGGATTCAGAGATTGTAGCTGTGCGGCCAGAGACCGTAATTTCTAAAAGCAACAAAATGCTTCACTAAAGGTTTTAAACAGCTCACTTTCATCTTCAAACACATCAAATATGCCTTAATAAACACAGAGATTGTAGCAGTGCGGCCTCAGATAGTAACATCAAGAAACAAAGAAGATATCGAAAGATTTTTTTCATTGTATTATTAAAATTAATTTAAATATTTCCCACTTTACGTAGTTTCCTCATCGTATTCGATATAGTTATGTATGTGGTTTAAAGACTAAAAACCAAAATTTAAGAAAGTAAACGTTACATGCGATAACATGGCTATTATTTTTTTACGATGTATGACGTAAGCATCCTATTTCATTTATTTTTTGTTTCAGGCTGTACATTAAGATTTTCATTTACCATTCCGGCGTTATGTTACGTTGGAGCATAAGACATACCATACTATTCAATTGAGATTCTAATCTTTAAAACGGTGAAAACCACATCGAAATCTGCTCTGTTGTTTCCGAGTTTTTATGCTTCAAGTATATCCTGTTTTCATTTTATAGATATAGATTGTGATCGAAATTCTTTTTTATCGACAAAATATTAACTTCTCCTTCTCTACAACGGTATAAAAGCCGTCTGTTCGTATATCTTCGATTTCGTTGTTCTTGTGTTTCATTTACGCGTTGTGTTTGCATTACGTTCCCCTTGTGTTTGATTTTGATCACAAATAATAAAAAGTGTAAAATGTGGCATATGCGACATAAAATTCGTCTTTGTATACAGGACTTTGTTTAGTTTTCTATATTGAGCTAACAACCAGATACCCGATTCAAGAGGACTTAAAGTCAGATATGATGTGATATTTATTAATCCAGCAAGTAAATTTATAGTAGATGTTGGACAGTAGACATTATTATGATCTGATGTCGCATGTAAATGATGGGATTTGTACAGATGACTAATAATACGTTGATAATAATAACATAGTGTGATTGGTAGTTATGACCTAGTGGCACAGTTTCTTACCAGTTACACGATCAGCCTATATCACTATCGCTTAACCTAATCTGTTAGTCCTTATACTACCGGGAATAGAAAACCTATAGGTTTAACGTAGAATTAGAACCAAGGAGTCGTTCTGGCGTACCTCACATTATACAACGGGCTTTGCCAGAGGTGAAGATCGGGTTAAGGGCCTTTGAAAATCCCAGTCGAGACCGAGACTCTCAGCCGGAGAACTATGCTGTAAGCAATGAACCACCAGTCTTCTCCATAATACAGCAGCAAAACAAGTATACCTGAAGGAAAAATAGTTACAAGACAATAGTAAATAGTCCTGCAAAAATTATTTAGATGTTTGAATGTCCCCTGATATAATAATAATGTATGATGTCATTGCTTAACAATTTGATATCTCTTAGGAGATACCCTCTCATGAAAAGAATTATTTCAAGGATATATAGACGCGGAACATTTAGATTTGCATTTTTAATGAAATGTGTTCTATATGGGTCCTGTCTTTTTAGTCGACATTTAGTTCTCACTGTTCTCTTTTGCATCCTTATACATCATTCCTTTGTGTTAAAGAGTTACACTTGAAAATAATTCTATATCTTATGATAGTCTGAAAATGAGAGTAGTATGCAGTATTGTGCTAATA
>JARYHS010001379.1:0-40494 GCA_031002005.1 Vandiemenella viatica | reverse complement strand
TGCTTTGTCAGTGAATATTTACTGTTCCTAGAAAGGAATTTTTGAATATAACTGAAAACAACAGCATAGTATTTAGCAATCCTACTAAGGGTTGTAGACATGTTAGAATAAGGTTGGTACCTCATTAGGAAAGTTATATCAGAATTCCAATGTAAAGACTGAATCTACACCTATTTACAGAAATCCAGTATACAGGTACATATGCTCTCAGTTTGATAAGCATTTAAGTTTTGAAGCCCAGTGCAAGAAGACAACAGGGATGTCATAAATAAAAATACTAGTGTCAATCAGAAAATATATACTATTTCATTCCAAGTAACAAGGAAAATCTGAGGGTAGTTGGTGAATGGTAATACACTGGCATAGCATTCAAAATGGTGCAGGTTTCATTTCCTATACAGCATTTAGTTTCAGTTTTCTACAATTTACAAAAATCTGTCAAGGATAATGATACGATGGTTGCTTCTGAAATGTCATCGTCAAATTCTTTCCTTGCCCCCAATCCTTTCACACCTCTAATCACCTCGATGTTGATGTAGTAAAACTCTAAGCAAAAAATAATAAAACAGAAAATGTGATAGTCCACGTATGCTATAAAACTGTGATATCCATATCTGTATATTAATATGTCTATTGACACTTTCTATAGTAAAGGTAGACAAATATTTTTTCAAGGCTTTGATGGAATTTGTATCATGGCAATGCACACAGAATAATCATATTGAGTAACACCATTCTTCCCTAAGGTAAACCACATCTATCAATTTAAAAGAAGTTAAGGGAGAGCTACTGACTATTCTCTACTTCAGATTATGTGCAAAGTTGAATTAAATTTTAATCAATTAGTTTCACTATACATCTTGAAAAATTATGTTTTATATAGTATGTAAAAGTCAATACAGAAAGCAGATTAGTATAATTCAAATCTCAAGGTAGATTTGACAGTAATATAGAAAGACGAGAATCAAAATACTTATCATCTCCCCAGTACATAAATCCTCATACATTCTTTGGTCACCAAAAAAAAAGGGACCACAATAAATTTTAATGACAAATATTGTGTACACATTTATACACTTCCCCATTTTTATAGACCCAATATGTATTCATAGGAATTCGTCACATGTGGGATTTGAATCCATTCTTCCATTCAGTAGCTGAGATTTTATCTAAGCACTTTAGACCACTCAGCCAACCTAATCACTAAAGACTGAATTAAATTTTGTCTAATGGTGCTCAAGAGACATAACAGTCGCAGTGTACAGACCCAATTTAAGCACAATAATTATTGTGCTATCCATGAAAAACTTTAGAAATGCATAGTGACGATTTTAATTGATAATCAGTAAAAAATTAAATGTTATATTCCTCGAAATGTACAATTAATTTGATGCCAGAAAGAGGAATAATACAGCCATGTTATAAATCCACAGCAGTAAGTAAAAAATTACAGTACATAAAGAAACATCTCTCACAGGAAGACAAATAGTGTATTAATAACTTACGAAATTACTAGTATGTAGTGAAAACGATATGCATACAGCTTTTTTAAAAATAATTTAGAAGTCTATACCCTGTTGAATGGTCTTGTTATGAAAATTGTGGAAAATATAGTTCGGGTTTTAATCTGCTCTACTATTTGAAGTATGGTGTCATAACATAGCTTAAAAATAAAAAAATATAAAACTGATTGGTTGAATACCTTATAATTTCTTCAGACTTTAGTCTCGTTGACAATGATTTTAATAGAACTGCGATAAGGTATCTTGTTTTTCTATCATTGAAGTTATTGTAAAATTCAAGCAACAAGACACAGTGAAGCTTCATAGACAGCCATGAATCAGTGTGGTCTAAGTGTCCACTATTAGAATGAGGCATTTTAGGCTCACCTGACAAAATGAGGAAAATTAAGTGCAGTACTTTGGGGATAGAAGAACTAAGATAGTCCACAATCCACAGGTTGGTTAGATCATTCTGAAGGCGGCTTACTAGGCCATTGTATCAGAGGTAAGAAGGTCAGTTTATTTCCTCTGTGACCTATAGTGTAATACAGAATCTGGACCATGGAATGACCTTGCATAGCTGATATTGTTTAGTTGACAAGATGGGTTAATCTGTAGCTAAGCCGTTTCTCGTCAGCATAGTCTAGCCAGCAATACATTCCGCTAAGTTGTCTTCCATTATAAAAGTCTACACCAGTAACCATCAATCATAAACGCGAGTCAGAAACAGCCTTGCAGTAGTGCACCAACGATTGTAACATGTAAAGTGCTACAATAAACAGGTAGTTCAGCAGTTAACGTCGTGTCATTCATATTAAGGATAGATTATCAGCTAGTCATTTCACAAGTGCTAGCCTTCCTATCCACGTTGTTGGACGTAAACCAGCTGGTGTCAGACCTGATATAATTCAACCTCTTATTAGTAACATCAAGCAGACGAAGACATCACTTGAATCAAGATGATAATGCAAGACAGACTACAAGAAAATCCCAAAGGTCAGTCAAATCCAACCCGGGGTCCTCAAACTGTTAACCACCCACAAAGTATAGACCACTCGAAACCAGACAACTGGTGTCAAGGCGTGTAATATTATCACGCTATATGACCATTGGTGTCAGAAGTGGGATATGAACACAGGACCCCGTAAAATTGTGGCCTGAGAGACGAATTGCAAGGGAAAAAGAGAGAGAGAGACTGGCAAGTAGTAGTTTTGCTGGCGGACAGGCGTGAGATCGGGAAACTGTTGATAGCGATAATAATCAGTTATTATAAAAGTATATCACATCGGCGACGAAGAGCTTTGATCAACACGGGCAAGATGCGACACGAGAGAACAGCTGGAGGCGGCACATTTTATAGTCACAGCGGGTGTCGAGTTCGCAGCGAACGGCGGCGGCAATGAGTCCTCAGAAATATGGTGAGTTTTGAGCACACGCAAGCGCTTGGCAATGTATAACTAGTTTTTTGCGAGAAAATAGCATCATATTAAAGCCAGAAGTAATGTTTTCGCAGTAAATTGTATGATAATTACGCGAATGCTTCATAATGATTATCGAACGCATTTGTATTTGTTTCCTTCAGGAGAAACTACGTTCAAACTTTATAGAAGTTAAAAATATTTCAAAGTGTGCGATTCAGGTCAAAAACAATGTGCCATCAAGCAAAATCACAGGTTTATCAGTGAATGAAATGGAGAATAAATTTAAAATAATTAATTACAGCGATGGTATTGTCAAGGGGACAGTATCGATTCGAAAGGACAGCTGATAGTCAGAAAATATATTTCTCTTCAAAATTACGTTTTCCAAATAAACTGTAACTTCAAAAAAATAATAATAGTAATAATTCTCAGATAAGAGAAGCATGTACATTTAATTTATAAAAGATACAGGTAGTTGAATAGTTCGCGACTTTGGTCGGAAGTGCACGCTGAATAGAGTGGCTAACTTTATCAACAGTTTTCATAAAAGTTTCAATGTTCGGTAAGATGAAATAACCTTATCGTTTCGGGTGATTCCCACTTCATTTAAATGTAATACAAAGTTAAGAAAAATTATTTTGCCTTAGTTTAAAATATTTAAGATTTAGAAAACAATAGAGTTTTAAGAGTTCCAAAGATAGAATAATTGATATGCGTTCATTGGGATTAATCCCTTACGACAGAAATCTAACTTTGCTACCTTTTTTATGTCGTTAGGAGAAAATGACTGAAGATAAAGTGTGTTCTATGTGGCGTACGAGTGAAAAATGGATAACATGTAATTTATTGTCTTCTTACAATTAGGTATAAGAATAAAATATATTTTAAAGATCTGTTTTAAACAAATATAGAGCCACTTTGAGCCATAATATATAATGCAGAAATTGGTGAGTGTGAAGTGAAATGCTATATCAGAAAAAAAGTAACATATCAATTAGTGCATTGTTAATGGACAGTTAAAAATAAAATCTAGTTTTATTGCCGCGTTGTTAACATTGTAAATGAAGTATTAAAAGAATAAGCTTGATTAAAAGCCAGTAAACTGGTGAATTAAAGTGAACTTATGATTGTACGTGCTAGGGTAGGTAACATAAAGATGGAAGAGAATAATTGTTGTGTATAAAATAAGAAGTTTTAAAATAAGTGCTCAGGTATAGACAGGTTTACATCGATAAAATATGTGCTGAAATAGTCCACTTGTTGAATGGTATTTATAAGTTAAGAAGCTGCAGCAACTGAATAAAATTAAATAATGAAATGTGGTGCGCAGTGCGGAATGCGTGTCAGTACGTAATGACGGACGCAATTTACGATGCATGTCGTGGAACACGGCGGATATATGCACAAGTTACTATTAGCAACGTTGATATCGGGAAGGAATATGACAACCTATCGCAGCTGCAATAGCTCTCAGTAGGTTAATTCTGGGATATCATATAGAGAAGTAAGTACATTTCAATATGCATTGTTCAGGTATTTAATTTTTTAATTTAATTTAATTGCAATGGAGCACAGGCTCCGGTGGCAATTTCCCTACACACCCATCTTCCCCCTATCCTGCACCTACCTACATTTGCCCACTACAAATTTTATCTTTAAATTCTTTCAAAGTTTTCTGTAAATTATTCATCATTTCTCTTGGTAACTCATTCCAATCCCTGACACCCTTACATAAAAAAGAGAATCTTCCTACACCCTTGTGCCTGAAAACGAGTGCAGCTTATGGTCATGGTCATCTTTTCCCTTCCATGCACTACTTTTCATACCTATTGCAATATCTTTCCATGCCTCATCGCCAGTATATGCCCTGTACTCTCCCATGACCCTCCTCATTCTCCTCCTGTCTTGCAATGAATCCCATGCCAGCTCCTTTATCATATCCGTCACTGATTGCATTGTGCGATAATTTCCAGAAACAAATCTAGCAGCCCTTTTTTGCACCCTCTCCAACTCCTGTATTTGATACGTAATGAGGGTCCCATACTACACTACCATATTCGAGCAATCATGAGCGCCGGCAGGATTACTTTAAGGGGGGTGCATCTTTTTTTTTTATACATTATATATAACACTTTTTCACTAAGGATACTGAATTTATTAACAAGGTGTTGAAGAAATTATTGCGCCTTCAGTTATTAATCAAACAATGAATTTAATAATAAAATTTTTGTTTCTTAATCTTTTTCTGTGCATTCTCTTTCATAGTAGGGGGTTGCAAGTGCACCCCCTTGCACCCCCCGCCCGGCGCCCATGCGAGCAATGGTCTGACCAAAGTTTTGTAACCCAATTCCTTGACTTCTCTCGTACATCCCCTCATCACTCTCTCCAACAAGTGCAGAACCTTTTCCTACCACCTGTCCTATGTGTCCTGCCCAGTTAAGTTTGTTATCAAAAGTAATTCCAAGATATTTACATTTCAAGTCTTCAGCAAGCAATTCTTTCCCCACCTTATATTCATAATTAACCTTTCATTTTTTATTTGTGTATCTAATAAGCTGACTCTTTTTTGCATTTATCTTCATTCCATGTTCACCAACCCAATTAGATATCCTGTCCAGATCACCCTGCAACTGTTTACAATCCTCTATCGTTTTGATTCTTTTATACAGCATTATGTCATCTGCAAAAAATCTAATTTCAGATAGTAAACAATCAACACAATTATTCATTAGAATAATGAATAGCAATGGTCCCAATACGCTACCCTGTGGCACACCCATTTTTACCTCCACTTCTTTTGATACTACATTTCTTACCCTAACTTTCTGTTTTCTACCTTTTAAAAATTCTTCTACCCAGCAAATGACTTTATTATCCACTCTAATGGTTTTTACCTTATTTACTACCATTTTATGACTTACTCTGTCAAACGCCTTAGACCAGTGTTTCCCAACCTTTTTTAGGTCATGTTCCACTTTTAACATTTTTTTTTTTCGCCCCCATACATTATTCTTAGTAAAAAATTATTTGTTATCATAGAAACTCATATAGGATGGTTTTTGAAAGAAAACACTTTAATATCTATTGTCATAAAACACAGTAGGGCCTAAGTAAAATTAAAAAACATATAATGAAATACTAAAATCAAAAGATTTTTAATAAGGATTTATTATGGCAATTTAGTGTGACCTTTCAAGAATTTGCTTTTTTGCTATATGTTGTACCTATATCTAGCATTGCATTTAAATAACCCGAAGAGAAAGCGGTAAAATCGTATCAAGTCAATTTCTAAATTGCCCCCCTGTGGGGCGTGGGCCCCACGTTGGGAAACATGCCTTAGACAGATCTAGTGCTACACTATCAATTTGGCCTCCCTTGTCCATTTCATCTGAAATATCTTGCATATATCCCACCAACTGAGAGTCGCATGAATATCCTTCCCTGAAACCATGTTGCCTGCTTGAAAACCACTTATGTTCCTCACATATATTTCTGATGTGGTTGCATACCAATCTTTCCATTAATTTACCTACCACTGATGTCAAACTGATTGGCCTGTAATTCTCAACTCTATTTCTCACCCCTCCCTTATGTACCGGTACTACCATTGCACTTTTCAGGTCCTGTGGTAAGCAGCAAGTGTCTAGACACAATTTAAATAATATTTCAAGATAAGGTACAATGTCACATATGGCTATCTTTAAGATATCTGTAGTAATATTATCTTCACCAGCCCCTTTATTTTTTTTCAGCTTTCTTATTTCTTCATGATTCCTTCAGGATGGATATCAAAGTTTTTACTACGTATCGTCATTACTAATTGTGTTGTTAAACTCGTTCTCCGAATTAGACCCTCCTGTTTCTGATTCATTGTCCCTAATGCTTTCACTGAACCAGTTACTTAAAAGCTCTGCCTTTTTCAAATCGTCAGTAACTTCTTCTCCATCCTTATCTATAAGTGTCTCTACACCCTCCCTTCCCCTCAGTTTCCTGATAAGCTATATATAGAAATTTCTAGATTCATCAGTCAATGGTCCTCCTGCACTGACAATACTCTTCATAAACCCATCATTAGCCATTTTCTTTGCTGTTATTAAGTCCTTGTTTAGTTGTTTTAAATATTCCCTACTACCCTGCTGTCTCTTAACTCTGTTATGTTTTTTTCTTACCAACCTCTTTAACCTCCTCACTTCCCTATTATAGTATATAGGTTCTCTACTTCTCTTTATTTTCTGCTTTGGAATAAATTTTTCTTCCCCTTTCTTATTATCTCCTTGAATTCTTCCCACCTTGACTCTACTGTACCTGAGCCTTCCTTCCATTTGCTGAATCGTTCTCTGAAATATCTCTTCAAATTTGAAACCTGTGCCTTTTTATAATTGTACCTATTTCCCCCTTCAATTTTGGCTGCTAGTTTACTGAATCCTCTAATATCCATCAGAACTGCTTCATGATCACTTATTCCTTCAGTTACTTGATACCTCAAAAGGTTTCATCAGGCTTAATTAGAAATATATCCAAAATATTTTGTTCCCTAGTGTTTTACTCAACCACTTGTGTAAATTCTCTTCCCTTATTAAGACATTTGCAAATCTTTGTTCCCTTGTGTTATTTATCTTATTCCCTTCCCAGTTTACACCTGGTAAATTTAAATCCCCGCCGATGATGATCATTCTATTCTCACCTCTGATATGTGAGTATGAATTTAATTTCTCCCCAAGAGCCTCATCCTCTTCTGTCATTCTTCAGCTGCAGTAAACAGCCATCACCCTGATTTTTTCTTTTTTATTACCCCAGAAATCTACCCCAAGTAACTCATGGTCTTGATCTATGAACGCCAGTGAACTGTGGTAGTTTTTGCTAACTAGTATGAAGACTCCTCCACCAATTGCTCCTCTATCTCTGCGGTACACTCTGTAACCATCAGGAAAAACCTCACTGTCTAGTACTTCTTCTTTTAACCAACTCTCTACCCCAATTATTACTTGTGGTTGTGCATCTCTATTAAGTTTGCAAATTCGATTACTTTGTTCATTATACTTCTACAATTTACCATTAACACCCTTACTACTGGCTTTACATTTTCAGAATTTATCTCCTCTTTCCCACTTTTACCGCAGTCAGTTATTGTTTCAGCCATTTCATCTATTTCTTTAATATCTGTGACTTTCCCCATCGCGAATCTGCAATCAGTATCACTTTGATAATCTATTTCTGTCCCTTCACCAGCAGCCCCTAACCTAAAAAAGGCACAGTCCTGACCCCATCATCACTGGAAACGGGCTCCCTCACTGCTTTAGCTAACAACTCATTATCAAGCAAGCATTAGTGTCCAAACATTGTCTTCTAATGAAGAAACGCTTGCATAACCGTTCGGTTCAGAAACGCATCCAGGATGATGGGGAGGCATCCTCTGAATTGCCATGTGGTTTACAAAACGGGTCTATTTGCTACGTTAAATTTGGGAGATAACTCTAAATTATTGTGAAAAATCAAATTATGATAAATTAAATGGAAGGCTTGAAAAATTTGGCAGTAGGAAGACAACGGTATTATTATCGGATCTTGATCAAATAAAAACCTCTAGCCTTGGTAAATAATAAATCTGCAGGAATAACGTTGGGTCAATGAGTATATGGTTTAATGGTTAGCGTCACAAATCAACTGGAAATAACCGGGGTTATAGCCATGGCTAAGCTATAGTATTCTGGATGCACCCATGTAACTGGTCAGAGGATCCAGGATAAAATGTTAAGCACCAGGTAGAAAGTAATGTAAAAAGGTACTTTTTTTTAAAAAAAATTATCTCACATTTATACAGCCTAATATCTAGATACTAAATTAGGCCCTATTACATACATTTTTTTAAAATTATTGATTAAGCCAGTGTAGCTGGTTTCATTACTGCTTAATCTGGCCTCTCAGCTGTGTGGATTACCGGATAGCCTCCACAGTCTCCCGTCCCCGTGAGGAGGCAGGCCTAACCTGTTTTCTGGCGAAACCATGTTAACAGTTTACAATTTTATAGTCTAAGAAAGTTTTATGTAAGAAATTAGCATATTTTTCTGCTTCACTTAGCTAATTGGTAACTGATACGAAATGATAAATTATTAAATATTAAACAATATACATTACAGATGGGTAAATGAATAACAATATTTTCATTAGAAGTTATTTGACAATTACAGTGCGAGCTTACAGTTGTTTGTCGGTTAGTGAATACATGATCACATTACATCAGGTTGTATTAAAATGAATTTCTAACAACAACTTTTTAAGATACAGATCTACTGGGATATACAATACATGGGTTATTATTTTCACAGTTTCTACATGCATACATTAGTACTGCCTGCTTCGCTTCTACAGCCTTGAACCAGTTCGTGTGATATCGAAATTCCATTACTATTAATTTGTGACTTGTTTTTTGAAAGGTATTTTTTTAAAACTATATTAAAGGGATGGTAACATTCCATATCTTTCCTCAATGTCATTGGGCAATTTTTATGCCTTTTAGTAATACAAAAACTGCCCATTTTTATTTGCATCAGTTTGTGCTCAATACGCACGCGGCCTGTGAGGTATTAACCTCGCTGGCTAGATGCTGTATCGGCACTGCTGACCACTGTAAATTCCGTGGCAAACACGACCTGGCTCTGGCTTTGTAAACATTTAAAGTTCCTTGGCTATCAATTACATGATGATTATGTTGTAGTACGCCAGCTAAGGACGCTACATCTTGGAAGGATATAACTGTTTTTATTATTATTTACATCTTTCTGTATTCACCACACTATTCCTTCCACCATTATTATCCCGGAAACAGTCAACCATTCCTGGTCCGTCTGGCATTTCCAGCAGGACCAGATTGGCGACCCATCGGGATCACTTCCAGTTAATGGATCTCGCACTATTTTGTTAACTACAATGCTCTCATTCGCCTAGATACGCCTGTGCAGCTGCTGGGGTCCCGGAGGTGGTTGGCCCCGCCAGACTACTGCTCGGTCCAGATACTTTTTCCTATGTAGTTTAGACACTTTGTCTGATAGGTTGTCAAGCCTGCTCCATAATTGCTCATCCAGGATTATATCCTGTGTAGCATGTTCCGTATTTCGGTAACGTCCGCTGTTCTCACCTTTTCCGTTTCAGAACACTCTCACAAGACGTGCTCTGTTGTTTCTTCTGCGCCACTCTCACATGCACTGGTTTCCTTCAATCTCCTTCGGTACAGTATCTGGTTATATGGTCCATGTCTGGTCATGTAATGTATTAGCCCAGGTGAAGGATTAAAGAATCCAAGATTCAGTTGTAAAAGGTACTATAAGATGTACTGGTAATTGAAAGTGGATCAGTATGGAGTCACTGCAATGTGGAAAACCTGAAATTGGAGCTCTAGGTGCACGCAGCTGGTAAAAATAGTTTAAGGAAGAGTTCTCAATAAAACCCATCTAAGTTAAACCCCATACAAAAAATCATAAATCTGTAACAATAGGGGATGAGGAGAATATCCAAGTAATTGATTAATAATCAAACAACGGTAATAATTTTAACCACTGATTAAATAATGACGAAACAACTAAAAACAAAAAGACAAAAATACGAAAAAAAATGTTCTTAAGCAGCTAATAGTGATCTATCAGACTGATTTGATTCAGTATCAATGGATTTATGCGTAAGAAATTTGTATAAAAATGTTTTACATTAATCATAAGTGTAGTGTTAGTTACGGAAGTGTTGATAAATTGCCAACGACTCATTTAGAAGAATTTGGTAGCGAGAGGACGCAATTTTTTTTAGAAATATTCAAAATCTAATACAATGGGTAATTTTATCAGAAGTTTTGTAGGAGTATAAGTAACTATATAAAGAAAAATTATACCTGTGTAGTTCAATAGGAAAAATCAAGAAGTGAAAATTGTGTACCCACAAAGAAATATAATGTAAAAACAAAAATATTTGTAGAATTGGTATCAAAAGAAAGGTAACTTTACATTTAATGGTTTTCACTTAGTAGTGATGAAAATTGTCATGCTTTAGCACATTGTAGATTAAATAGCTAAGAATTGAACCATGTTTTTCTATACGAAATTAAGAATAACATATTGGGTAAACATAGGAAAAAAGTGAAAAAGGATATCTTATATTTTGCAAGTAGTGTGTTTACTTTCTTAAGGGAAAATGTATCTTAAAATATGTATTCAGTCGAAATGCGATTAAGCTTAATCAAATTTTCAGAAATCATTGTCTAATAGTATTGCCTTCTACTGGAAGAATATTTAAGTGCACTCAATATAAATCCAGGTATTGCCAACTGTAAAAAATATATTTTGTATTTCATGAACTGATGAATTGTGACTCGCCTACACTTTATTGTACTTTATTTGCATTATAAATACAAATCTCATGTAGTTGAGCATGGTATATCCAGAATGGAACCTAAATTTTATTAATATATTATTCATTCAATTGGAATAATACATCTATTTATTTTGTTAAAAAATGCCAATTAACATTACTGCTGGAGATGTTGAATTTGCAGATGAACCTGCCAGCCGGAAAGCCACGACGCGGTCAAGAAACACGCCGGAAGTTCCGTCTATACAGCCTCAGGTTTTACGCACCTCAGCAATCCAAAGGTCGCTACATGCAGTTTCACGAGTGAACAAACACTAAGCACAACCAGACTTTATTGATTTTTTATCGAGCCAGATATTCAGCAAATTTATTGGTTATCATCATAATCATTTAGAATGTGTTTAATCTCAAGATTTTAATTACTATACTTGGGTAATATTAAGTTTTAGGATATCAATGACACAACATAGCTCATATTATCAGCTATAGACTTCCAAGGATAGAACAATTCATAAACACTGAAATCATAGTCTAAAGATCAACTCTACTGCAATATTGTTCAGTAACATTTAATTTCATATTAGCTAATTTTGATTGCATTTCATGACGAATATAACTTGGTTTTACATAATCTGAAATACCAAACGTTCTATTCCAATCATCTTTCAGTAGATTGATGTTTACCATATTCAAGGAAATCTAAACTTTATTTTTGCAATGTAATGTAAACTTCACTTTGAACAATAATCAAGGTATTTAAATATTTTGAATAAATTAGAGGTACACATGTAACCAACAATCACACAAGCTCAAGCAATGTTAAACGTAATCTCAACTCTTATATCAAAAAAGAAAAAAAAAAGTTAACATAAAAGCATTTTCCATGCTAAACAAATATAAATAGGATAAATATGGCATGATATAGTGTTGTGATAACTAATGTATAGAGATAATTTATTTACTCTTAGGGTCTCAAAGTATCTAAGAGCTTGGGTTTCAGAATTATTGATTTTCATCCAATAACCTGTTATTGTGTAATGATTCGTAAAGTGGACTGATGACTAATTCTTAAGTGATCGATTTCATATTAATCCTTGGTTTGTTCTTCTATATTTATTGATTTTATGCTTGACTGTAAGGTTAATTCCAAGCTAAATAACTTCCCATTCTTTATTTACTTTTGGAAGTATGTAACGTTCCCACCCCTCCTGCTAATTAATTTCCGGCTAATTTATTAATGTTTTAAGTATCGGACCTCTTAGCCGAAGATTGACTGCATTCACTCCACATTTAATCCAGGTAAATGAGGTGGAACAATTACAAAGAAACAAATAAAATTTAGTTATATGCACCACACTGATTTGAGTTATATTCTGATAAATTGTACACACTTTAGGTTTTCTGTTCAAACACAAATATTGAATCCACTAATCAACGTCTTGATAAGATAATTACAACTTCATATACTTAATTTACTTTATAAAACTGTGAGCGAGAGTGATGTATGGCAGAAACACAGAGAGAGAGAAACAGAACATAATATGGGCTTACATCATGATCCCTCGTGGAGCGACATCACGAGCTACCACCGCGTAGCACTGCACAAAACTGGTCAAGACTGAGAGAGTATGGTCCCATTGTGAGGGCTTATATAACACCCACCTAACGGGATTCCGGTGCTGATCCTCTATGGGAGGGGAGTACTACCAACATTGGATTCTTACTTTCCCATTTGGCAAGAGGACCATCTCTCGCCAAATGGGAAGGGAACACAGAGTTCCACCGATACTACCCCACCCGAGAGGTAGCTTTTGTGTTTGTAGGGTGGCTACAATAGTATCCTATCCCCGCCAAACTCTGGGCGGAAGCAGGGTGTCCGAAGTTCTCCCACATGGCTTAGCCGCCATGACAGTATCTATAGCCACTTGAAAATCTTAGAATTATAAAAAAAATCTTTCCGCTTCACTCTCGCTACCTAATTGAAATTACTTAATCCTAAACTTATTCTAATTAAATACTACTTCTTAAAGTTCCTAATTATGGATCAAATGTCTTGTGACATCACAAATACCCCCCCGATTAAAGGTGCCTTACTTCGATCAGAATTCAGGCACCTTTGTCGACACTGCCCACTACCGCACAACACACACTGGCGTGGTACACACTATGTTGCTGGGTCCAGCTGAGCGGGGGATGGGCCGTCGTGTTTGTAAACAGACCAGCCGCTGGTCAGCGTTGAGGGGTTCCGGGAAGTCTGGTGGTGACGTCATTACTACCTGCGCCCGTCTTCACAGCTAATCACCCGCGTAACTGTTTCTCTGTGAACACAACACACTTCTGTATGTAGTCTCCTTTCAGCCTCTTATGATCAGCTGAGAACAATTTGTTGCGACAGCTCAGATAATTACAACATTACATACATATCTTATAAACAGTTTTTCTTAACTACCCAAACATTTATAGAATAATCAACTATTACATATTAATAAAAAACCTTTTAAAGAATGTAAATTACTGATACTAATGTATATGACCTTATTCATTACATAAAACAAAAGCAACAGCTACTATTGCAAAAAATAAAATTATGAAAACACACAAACACAATGCAATAACAAAATTTAAAGTATTTACAAAATCATTTGGAACATGGAAATATAACATAAAAGTGAACTCATTACTTATTATATGTCTTATTTTATACATTTGTATAACTACCATATTGAGAGTTGTCGTTAAAATTTTCAGTTTCCAGCTTAGATCTGTTTGCTATGAATGCCAACTTGTATTGACGTTTCTCTTAATTACTGCAAATCATGGAATGTTTTCCCAAGGGTTCTTTACCTTTAGTATGAAAGCTGTCCTGCTTTTCCCAAGAAGGGTTTTTTTTTCCAAAAGGGGAATGGAATGCTCATTTGATTTTACTTGTTACTTTAACTCACTTATCTTTCCGTGACCATTTTTAAATTACTCAGTCTGCAGTTAACACCATCCCTATAAGATTAATTCGGGCCGACTCGAATCCTCAGTGTTTATGGGCTTATATCTTTAATTAATGCCATCTGACTAGGTTCGGTCCCCTTAAAATATGAATTTTAACTTACTTTCTTGCAGACCTTCCAAGAAAAACTTATAATCTTGCTTCTTTCCTTACACATGTGAATTACGTCCCGAGCAACCACTATTTTTTTTTCCATTTATTTTATGACATCTTAAATTTAAGTCTTCTACACCTTGAAATTCAATGAATAATTACCTAAACACTCTTAGCTTCTAATGAAATACATATATTAACTATAATAATTCATGTATTATTTTCACAATATGCTCCAGAACCTAGAAGACATAGCCTGTTAATCACCTGTTTGGAGTTTGCTTAGTGTTTGCATAGCTTACTGTGGGGGACGTGGAGGGTGGAGCGGTACCGTTGGGTCACCATTATCTGCGGCCACCTGCGAGTCCGGCAGCCGGCCGCCCCCTTCCCCTGGCTCTGTTTGGCAAAGGTTTGGATGGTCACGTTTGGCTGTGAACCGCTGCATATTTACCTTTCTTACCACCCGCTTATCATTTTGAGGTGTGGGAGGGCCTTGACGCTCTCCTCCCCCACTGGCATATCGCACATTCGGCCTCTCTTCCTCATAAAATTCGTCCATGTCGGTCAATATGCTCAGGGCCTCGGGGATTGTCTTTATCTGGGCGATAATAAGCTGACGCCTGGCCCATTCGGGCAATCGGCGAAAAACCGCCTCTATAATTTCCACAGGATCAATGGGTGGGTCAAGGTACTGAACTAGGGTAATTTCCTTCAAAAAAAATTCTCTTAGGGTTCGGTCTTTGGCTTGAAATCGGGGACCCGTTAGTAACAACCTCTTGCATCTTCTCTGGGTCGATTGTGACCAGTACTGGGCCAGGAAATCCCTCCTAGCCTCGTCATAGGAGCTGAAGGTTTTCCTTACTGAATCAAACCACCATTTAGATTCTCCGGCAAGATGTTTACCGAACATGTATATTTTTCGATCCTCTGTCATGGGATGTGACTCGAAATAATGGTTGAAATTCTCACAGAATTCCATGGGATGGATCCCAGACTCTTTCCCACTAAATTTCTCCCACTGGATCTGATTGTCTGCCAGAATTTGCCAAGGGATCATCCCCCTTGAATCACTATTAACTAACCGATTATCCCGTCTCAGGAAAAGCCGTGGGGCAGCTCATGGGTTGACCTACTGATGTATTAATTAAATTGGTTTCTCGGGCAGCCGCCGGACTCACCTCCCCTGGCTGACTGAGTGACCTCCTATTATTTTCTCCTACATTATTTTCCAGATTTACAATGCGACATTCATAATTTTTAAAAGTGGAATTATTTCCCACTTCTACCCCCCGTAATTTTTCAGAAAGTTCATTAATTAATCTGTCTTTCTCTTTTAACTCATTCTTTAATAAAGTTACCTCAGTCTGTAAATCCCTTACATTATCCTCGGTTACAATGCATCTACTATCCAAATTTTCTAACAAGTATCTTTTGATTTTATCTTCAAACAAACAAAATTTGGCATCTAAAATTTCAAATACTTGATCGGCCATCCGATCATTAAACCTGTCAAAACTAGTCTCTAACATATTTGAAAATTTATGCATCATAGCTGTGCCAAAATTGCTCAACTGCTGATCATAAGAATCAATTGTACTGGCCTTTTCACAATGCTGTTGTCCTGTGTGGCGCAGCGTCCGATGGCCCGCGCCGTCGAGATCGGGACCCATGGAGCCGCCGGAAATTCCATTATCCGCCGCCACTTCTCCTTCAGAGACCGCCCGTCCTCGGCAGGCTGCTTCCCTCGTTCCCAGCAAGGGTGACGCAGCTGACCTTGGCGAAGCTGGCTGTCCGCTCCGTACAGGGTGGTCATCAAGTTCCAAGGCGGTAGAAGGGGCGTTGGTCAGCATTCCATGTCCAGCTTCACAGTCTGGAAATCTCAGAACGTCTTGCGCCTCAACACATGTTAAATATCTTCGCGTTGCTCTCTCGCCTGCCGCGAATGCCATCATGTCCCTCTCTCTCTGTGCTCTGTGGTGGCTTCAGTATTTCACACTGGTAAATTTATTAATAGTTCTCTGCCAATCGTTGCTGCCACAGAGTGTAAAAAAAAATTCAATTGAATGCATCGGTCGCTGACACGGTCGCCACATTGTAACGTTCCCACCCCTCCTGCTAATTAATTTCCGGCTAATTTATTAATGTTTTAAGTATCGGACCTCTTAGCCGAAGATTGACTGCATTCACTCCATCATTTAATCCAGGTAATGAGGTGGAACAATTACAAAGAAACAAATAAGATTTAGTTAGATGCACCACACTGATTTGAGTTATATTCTGATAAATTGTACACACTTTAGGTTTTCTGTTCAAACACAAATATTGAATCCACTAATCAACGTCTTGATAAGATAATTACAACTTCATATACTTAATTTACTTTATAAAACTGTGAGCGAGAGTGATGTATGGCAGAAACACAGAGAGAGAGAAACAGAACATAATATGGGCTTACATCATGATCCCTCGTGGAGCGACATCACGAACTACCACCGCGTAGCACTGCACAAAAACTGGTCAAGACTGAGAGAGAATGGTCCCATTGTGAGGGCTTATATAACACCCACCTAACGGGATTCCGGTGCTGATCCTCTATGGGAGGGGAGTACTACCAACATTGGATTCTTACTTTCCCATTTGGCGAGAAGACCATCTCGGCCAAATGGGAGGGAACACAGAGTTCCACCGATACTACCCCACCCGAGAGGTAGCTTTTGTGTTTGTAGGGTGGCTACAATAGTATCCTATCCCCGCCAAACTCTGGGCGGAAGCAGGGTGTCCGAAGTCCTCCCACATGGCTTAGCCGCCATGACAGTATCTATAGCCACTTGAAAATCTTAGAATTATAAAAAAAAATCTTTCCGCTTCACTCTCGCTACCTAATTGAAATTACTTAATCCTAAACTTATTCTAATTAAATACTACTTCTTAAAGTTCCTAATTATGGATCAAATATCTTGTGACATCACACCTGGATGCTTCCTTAAAAATGCCATGGCCGAATTCCTTCCCATTCCTTGCCCCCATCCTTTCCCGTCTATAAAAACATCGCTGTTGAGAGACGTAAAGCAGTTAAAAAAAATCTATGGAAGGTTTTTTTGAATGTGTCTGCGGTCGTGGTATGCTAACACGGGAGACAATTCCGTAGGCCCACAGAACAAGGAAATTATCAGACATTTCAGGCATGCGATTTTCCTCATCCTCGTTCAACCAACTTGCTTATATCGCTACCTGAGGCTGTTGTCTCTCACAGTTAACAGAATGAAGACTTATATGGGAGTAGAACTGTTTATCCACGAGGAACAGGGCTATCTGAAATTTTTCTAAAAAAAATTTCAGCTTCGAGATCATTGGAGACGGGAATTGACTGGGAGCTACGAATGGGCTTTTTGATGGAACTATCCCGACGTTCGCTTTGAGTGATTTGGTAAAACCATAGAAAATTCGAATCTGGATGGCCGGAAGGGGATTTGAACCTGCATCTTCTCGAATGCGAGGCCAGAACATTTTCGCTCGTCCATAACGCTCAGTTTTTACTAATTGAACTTAACATGTAGATATATAGGAACAATAATTACAAACTGACTCGGCCATGAATCTTTGTTAGTATATCTAATTTTGCAGCCTAGTAGTAGACGTACAAATATTTGATCAACTAAAGATTTCAGATCTTAATTACATCGTTTCTCATGAGCCCGGAATCAGCCATTACACACACACTTTTATTACCATATATGTAACCTTTCAATTAGTTTTTCAAAGAAAACATCATTTTACTTTTACAAATCCAGCTTATTCCAGTTTGAGAAGCAATCATCCTTTTCCTTCACAATGCAGGCATAAGAATTTTAAGAGCTCCACTGCATATGGAATTAACTAACGTCACTAACTGTAAGACAGACAGCGGTCTTTTTCCAAGACCATTCTTGCTTGTAGAAAATGCCATGGTGGCTTCCAAAGTAAAAAGAAATTTTGCGTCGTTTTAAATTCCCGTCGGCTATCAGATTTAGTTTTTCCATTTTTTCTCAAAATATTTTTAGTTTTTGGTTCTTCTAAAAGGCAATTTTCAAATTTCTTCCTGTTGTTTGTCTACAATTCTTTCCCATATTTAATTACCTTATTAGGAACTATGCGTTTAGCCTCAAGTATTATAAATGGCTAATAGATAAATGGGATGAACATATGTGTAGTTTTCAGAGGAGAAATCATGTTTCCAAATTACTATCAATCTGTACCACCATAGCCGCAATATGAAAATTTTAGATATAGAAAATACTCAAAATATGTTATTTCAAAAACCTCAGCTCATTCCGTTCTTTCTTTTATGAAAATCTGAAGTATTTCTGTGTGCAGTATTTTATCAATTAACCAATCCGTATTTCCGCTACGTAACCGTCTACTGACTGTTATATATTCCTTATTGGAAAAATATTTATAGTCCGTTCAGAAAGCTTTGAGAGGGAGAGGGGAGGCAAAGTAGATATGGAAATGGATAGGAGGTAAATAGGGGAATCATATCGCAGATTAGTGCGCCATCGGTGTAGGATTAGACAGTGTTAAAAGTTCCTGTAATTTATGGAACTAATTACGCGTAAATTATTGATTTCAGAAAGTCGTCGATACATATTCCGACTTTCTTATAATGTATACCATTTTGGCCCATGCAATTTCTACTGAGTTTATGTCAGCATTTTTGATTGGCTAATGTCTTCCGCGTGTCTTTCGCTACTCGAGCAACCATTCTACCGCAAACAACAGTCCTTAATGTATCTTTAAACTGTAGTGCTCTATAAAAATGAAAGCTGCTGCCAGGCCAATCCTGGCCAGATATTGTCTTGCGTTGTGTGCTTGTTTGGGACTGTTTAATGACATTTATTTCCTACTGATAACCAAATATAAGGCATACCACGGTTTATTTATTTATCCTCATGATTCTAGCAATAAAAATCGTTTGAAAAAGCTTTTCATGCAAATTAATAATTGCCACATTATCATATCACTCAAATTGCTAGCTGTGGTTGGTTTGGCGATTCACACTGAAGCACATTAAAGTTTGAATACAAGTAGTACATTCGATGAGGAAGTCTTCTAACAGGAAATGATGCGTATTTCCTTCTATTATGACTTCGGAATCATCTGCTATCGAGATAAAACTACACTTCCCTTCATTAGAGCCTAGGCAATGCAGTATCAAACTAAAATTTTATAATTGTAAAAGTTCGACAGGAATACTGCTGGATCAGATTCGTTTACAAAATGATTACTGTAACTAATTATCTCGTTTCGATGTATGAACATCATTTAAATACTAGGCACTGTGACGTGCTGCAGAAAAATTAAACAAGAATCGTTTATTACCTCTAATCCCGCCTAATACACGATTATATTTTTAAGAATATTGGAAATAAGTCTTCAGATATCGATGTAACAATAACATACTAATCAGTGGTTTCATGAACGACGATAGAAAACCATGCCTTTCATATAGATGTCAAATACATGTCAATGAAGAATTTTAGAAAAAAATAATTTCTGTTCATTCCAAATTTTTATTTTACGGTGTTTTGGAATTAAAATTTCATCACAGCAAACTGCACATCAGTTCTTCTATATTATACGCTATTCATTTTTAATAATTAGGGCTAAACGCCTCGTTACTGTCGACGTGATTAAGTATAGGAGAGAATTGTGGACAAACAACAGGAAGAAATTTGAAAATTGCCTTTTAGAAGAACCAAAAACTAAAAATATTTTGAGAAAAAATGGAAAAACTAAATCTGATAGCCGACGGGAATTTAAAACGACGCAAAATTTCTTTTTACTTTGGAAGCCACCATGGATTTTCTACAAGCAAGAATGGTCTTGGAAAAAGACCGCTGTCTGTCTTACAGTTAGTGACGTTAGTTAATTCCATATGCAGTGGAGCTCTTAAAATTCTTATGCCTGCATTGTGAAGGAAAAGGATGATTGCTTCTCAAACTGGAATAAGCTGGATTTGTAAAAGTAAAATGATGTTTTCTTTGAAAAACTAATTGAAGGTTACATATATGGTAATAAAAGTGTGTGTGTAATGGCTGATTCCGGGCTCATGAGAAACGATGTAATTAAGATCTGAAATCTTTAGTTGATCAAATATTTGTACGTCTACTACTAGGCTGCAAAATTAGATATACTAACAAAGATTCATGGCCGAGTCAGTTTGTAATTATTGTTCCTATATATCTACATGTTAAGTTCAATTAGTAAAAACTGAGCGTTATGGACGAGCGAAAATGTTCTGGCCTCGCATTCGAGAAGATGCAGGTTCAAATCCCCTTCCGGCCATCCAGATTCGAATTTTCTATGGTTTTACCAAATCACTCAAAGCGAACGTCGGGATAGTTCCATCAAAAAGCCCATTCGTAGCTCCCAGTCAATTCCCGTCTCCAATGATCTCGAAGCTGAAATTTTTTTTAGAAAAATTTCAGATAGCCCTGTTCCTCGTGGATAAACAGTTCTACTCCCATATAAGTCTTCATTCTGTTAACTGTGAGAGACAACAGCCTCAGGTAGCGATATAAGCAAGTTGGTTGAACGAGGATGAGGAAAATCGCATGCCTGAAATGTCTGATAATTTCCTTGTTCTGTGGGCCTACGGAATTGTCTCCCGTGTTAGCATACCACGACCGCAGACACATTCAAAAAAAACCTTCCATAGATTTTTTTTTAACTGCTTTACGTCTCTCAACAGCGATGTTTTTATAGACGGGAAAGGATGGGGGCAAGGAATGGGAAGGAATTCGGCCATGGCATTTTTAAGGAAGCATCCAGGCATTTGCCTGGAGTGATTTGGGAAACCATGGAAAACCCAAATCTGGATGCCCGGACGGGGATTCGAACCACCGTCCTCCCGAATGCGAGGCCAGAACGCTATTCGTTACACCACCACGCTCGGCCCCTTCGATAGAGTCCCGACCAAGATACTTAAGCTGGCGCTAGCAGTGTAGGGGATAGAACACTGTCACCGACTCCAGTCCGTTCTCCCATATGGTTGCTTTTGAAGAGTGTAGTGTTCGTCTTGTGTTGACTTCACAATAGCATGCCACATTACCTTAGCAAAGGCTGTCACAATAGTCAGAAAGATATAAATTGTAGGAGGCTAAATGGTTAAAGGCAACAAATTAAGGCAGGTCAATTTTCAATAACGTGCACTTCAAGGTTTTTTTTTTTTATATTGATTAAGTCATTTTATAATCAAATAGTGCAAGTAGAACATTACAAGATGCAGTGAGAGTATTCTAAAGACAAAATCCACGAGAAATAATTTTCAGAAATTTTTAATGACTAACACATATTAGTTCAATGTTATTTTTCAACATTTCCATCGGTCCTCTAACTATGATCAAGTAATCTTAATAATATGTTATATGAAGTGGTCGCTGTTACTTTCGGCAAATGGCTGTCACTGTATTTGTAGGTGCTCGTAATAACTTTAAGGGGCATATTTCGAGTACGGATGGTCATATTCACAAACATTATTAGAGCTAACCCTACTGAACAAGTGTTCTTCACTTCCTCGGAGCCACTGGTAAATAAATACTTCCTTGAAACGTTTGTGAGTTCGGTTACTTCCTTCTTGCGTCTGAACCGTAATTTCCTTGAGCCCGCACGAAGGATATCTTCTTACATAATGACCACGCTTAGTGTTAAAGAGATTAAATCCTATACACTCAACTGAAATTAATTACCCCTCCCTGTATACTAAAGAGCTTCACTATAGTCCACCTACTTTCCAAATTTTTTATCCTTATACATTTTTTAGAACTCGGCCATGTTACTAGTTGGCACCAAACAAAGAATATTTTTTGTGAGATAAGATGGACCTGAGAGATATTTTTGAAGACGACCAGTTGCCTTTTGGTTCAATAAAATTGTCTTTAAATTTTTAATGGCTTTCCTCCCGATAGACATTCATCAAAACAAGCCGTTTTGTGTGATTATCCTGTGTACTGATGTATTTCCAAGTGCTTTTTGCTCATACAATTGAAAGACGACACAAGACATACAACAACACCTACTTTAACACCCATGCCCCTGACCGGAATTGCACCATTGACCGTGAATCCCGGTAACATTCAAGCCTTCCAATTTGAAAGGACAGGGGTTCAAACCTTGGTGCATCCATCCGCTTACGATATTTCATGATTAACCGAAATCACTAAGTGAGTGCCGGGATGACTCCTTGAAATGGCCATGGCTGAATTCCTTCCCGAAACATGCCCCCAGTCCTTTTTCCGCTACAATGATTTAGACGTCGACCAGCCCTAAAACAACACCGAAGTAGAGACTTTACACATGTGGAAATAGCACTCTAGCCCCTTTGCTATCATGTTCGGCCGTTGAATAAAATAAATCCAACAAGCAAAAGGTCCGAAACACACCACAGAGATGTAATTATTTTTATTTGAGAAATTACTATTTGCTTCTAGCTTTACATCTCATCGAGGTCATTAGAGGCAGGAAAGGACTAGGGGGCAAGAAATGGGGAGGAATTCGGCGATGGCCTTTTGAAGGAACCATCCCCGCACTCGCCTGGAGTGATGTGGGGAAACCATCTAAAACGCTTACCTGGATGGCCAGATGGGGATTCGAACCTACGACTTCCGGAAAACCGGATTAGAGTGTTACCACATACGCACTGCGTTTTTTTTCCCCTACTTCTTCATTTCTTCGACGCCAATGTGATGATGTGAACCCTGATATACTGATAGTATTGGAAACTGGGATCGGGTAATAATTTCAGCCACGGCTTTTTGAAGGAATTTTTCCTGAGTTCAGCTGGAGAGATTTACGGAAACCATGGATTACTGAAATTGGATGCCCGACGGGGTTTGAATTCGCGTCCTCCCGAATGCCAGGCAACAGTTTTACCTATAACTCATCGGACTTGGAAGGCAGAAAGTAATGTTTGACAGAAAATTTAATAGAAGTATCAGTATTAATTAGAAACAAGGAGTGTTATGAAAGTTTTCCTTCTTCTATCTTCCAGATTTAAAATGTGGAACTGCTAATCCTCAATGCAGACGGATTTGTATATTTATTTACTGTTATTAATTATTATTATTACTACTAAAACTGTTGCTACTGCGATCAAGTTAAGCTTACTTTCTAAATACGCTATGGTGAAAACAAAATTAAGGTGTTAATATTCCGAACCATTTAATAGCTTATTTGTATTTCGTGACTTAGTTTACCATTACAGTTCTTTCGTAAATGATCTTTCTACTTACCCTCGACCTTTGCGTGTATTTGTCACACACAATTCTATAACGCTGCAGCGCTAGAAAATGTAACTATTCCATTAAAGCTCTCTTATTGGTTTTCCGTGCGTAATTTAGGGATTCTTTTCCGGATTCTTCATATAATTGCGTTTGGTAGCGAATTACCAATTATTAATTCGAGGAAAAAAAATACAAAATGGTTATCAAAATTACGAAAAAGTTTTATCATTCCTCTATAATCAATATATTTGGTTATTTCAATAATTATTATTACTAAAATGGTGATATTGGCTGTTATTTTAACTGTGGAACTCCGAGCTTTGCCTCTAAGCGTCTGCGAGTTTCTTACTGCGCGGGCTCATTTTTTTCAGTCTTGGGTACAGTGCTGGGTATGAGAGGTCTATTTTGTCATGAATTTAGTGTACCACCTACCAGTTATGCTGTCCCATGCGTTATTCGTGTCTAGAACGAAGCATAACCGAAAGGCGAGGGGTCTCGCGAATTGTGTCCCCGACTGTACATGGAACTGTTGATTGGTAATGTGTTGCAAATTTTATTTCTCATGGATTGGATTGGATACTGTATCTACTTATTCAATAACAAAATTACCGTTCATAACAGCCCAGGGTTTCTTCCTGCAATAACCTGTTCGGTTAAAAAAAAATAGAAGAAGATAATTTCAGCACTATGTCAAATACAACATATCTTAAACCTTCGATACATCGGTAACTCCAAAAATATTTGTTTTGTTTTGTACCTTATTACTGTATTATCCTCAGATAAAATCTAATGAAGACCGGACAAGTATGTGAACCGCATAGACTAAATATAAAAACTGGTTAGGTTAAATATAAAAATAGTGGCAGGTGTCAGGAGATGTGAATGAATTCAGTTATTTAGGAAATTACGGCTGATGGCAGAAGCAAGAACCTTTTCAAAAGCAGTATAGCACCAGCACAGAAATGCTTCACGAAAAATAGAAATGTTTTATTTTAACTTTTTGGTTTAACTAGATTGACTTGGGACTAAGAAAGAAGTTTCTCAAACTGTATGCATTGAGTACAGCATTTACCGGAAAAATATACCAGATAGAAGGAATATCGAAACATATTAAATATGATGGTGCAGATGAATGCTGAAAATTAAATTAAAGAATAAAATACGAAAAAACGTGTTTCGGAAATCATGGATGACGAAAGAAGTTTTTACGATTGGTTAATTTGTTAGTGGAGGAGATAGTTTAAGACTGGAACTGTAGAGGAAGACAAAGATTCGAATATATCAAGTAGATTATTGAGTACATGCAGATGCTAAGATGATGAGGTTGGCTGGTGATACGAGATGGAGTATATCATCAAACCACAAAGGCATTGATTACAGAGAAAAATGAATTCTAGCTTTCTCCGGCTGTCTCCGCTTCTTGCTATATAGTTGCAATTTCGTTTACCAGCAGTCTTATGGAGAGCCTGTTGCTGGAATGGAAGGAAGTTAGTTGACGCCATCTGCTTGCGAAAAATTTAATTGGTGTACTGTAGGCTATGTGTAGATATTATTAGTGAATTATGAAATTATATAAAGTAGAAACTGGGTTCTGTGGGTATTTCATTTAAGTAGTGTTTTAATCTCTATCATTGAACAACATGATATATTGAATATCGCGATTATTTCAAAATGACTGGGAGGGAATGAAATATAACTTGAAATAAAGGTGACATATCTCATATTATGCAATTTACTGATCTCTCAAAACGGTTTACGAAAAAATGGTCAGTTTATTTTCTTCGTCGTATATGAAATTTGGAAAATAGAATCAAATAATTGAGAAATCATATAGCACAAGAGCTGGCTACTAAGTTATTGTTGTGAACATCTAATCAGATTTGTAGTTCGTATTACCATGGCAGGCACAGGACCGGCGTTAAGGGGGCGGGGGGATAAGCGGGGCAAATGTACCCCGGGCTCGCCAGCAGAGCGGGGGGACCCGATGATTGGCTGGAGGGGCCTCCGGCCCAAGAATCCACCCATAGTCGTCCGGGCAGTGGTAGAGTTAAAAAAAAAAAAAAAGGTCGCCCATACAGCCTGAGGAGGGACGGCACCATCTTATGAATTTGTCATGGACCCCCCCTCCCCCCCAACTGGTTACGTCACCGCTAAGAACGCTTACACGGTGCCAGAGAATCCTAGCGTGATTGCGTCGACGGATACGTCAGCCAGGTGCCTATGGAAGTTTTCACCTCTGGGCTAACTGGTAACGGGCCGAACTCCTATCTCTGCCTCCGCAGGGTTGAGAAATAGCTAACTTTAGCAACGATTCCATAACTCAGTCTCCAACAGCAACGAAGCGTGCTTTTCCACGTCGTCTCAAACCACCGAGCTTTCGATCGTTTCGCCCTGGGGGTTACTGACATACAGGCAAACATAGTGTTGTAAGTCTAAATCAGTAATTGGTCAGAGAATAATGTCCACTATTCGCATGCATTCCACGTTCTCAGAAAAAACTTCTCCCATACGGACCACTTGTTAGTTTGATGAATAATTCAGACGTCTTAACTGAGCACTGTAAAATCACTTTTTACACTAGTCAGACACAAACTACCGCGTAACAGCCGTCGCATCCGCCTCTGAACAGCAAAACCTTTTGGAACATCGGGTCGCATAATCCCTCCGATGTCGGTGTAAACACGGACGCCGCCGACCACTTCTATAGAACATAACACAATAATTTTTTTATTTTTTCATTTGATTTCGGCAACTTAGGCCATACAGCCAGCTCGATAGTAACTATATTTCACTCAGTGCTTTCAGTTTCTCCAGTATGAATATTTACCCCCTAATTAGACACACCATAGGACGGACATTACATTCACAGAAACAACACTTAAACATCCTCGCCCACGGCTGGACTCGAACAGGCGACCTTCGGCACTCTGAGCTAGCACTCTACCCCTACGCTCAGAGGTCGGCAAACAGAATAATTGTGGATAGGTATATAACTGTTGCAATTGATGTGACTTTTAGAGTGTATAAAACTGAAAGAATAGAAAGTCCGGTGTCATCAAATTAAGGATTACTGCAGTGGTAAACATAATGGGGTCGCCGAAGTTAACGTCTTCATCCGACGGAGCAGCAACAGTGATCCCATATGCCTTCATTTCATATGCAATGTGGAGTGCTTTAGGATTTAAT
This sequence comes from Vandiemenella viatica, assembly GCA_031002005.1. Taxonomy (NCBI): domain Eukaryota; kingdom Metazoa; phylum Arthropoda; class Insecta; order Orthoptera; family Morabidae; genus Vandiemenella; species Vandiemenella viatica. The sequence goes on along the minus strand of JARYHS010001379.1, from coordinate 13,676 downwards.
TTTAACTACCGAGCGTGGTGGTGTAACGGATAGCGTTCTGGCCTCGCATTCGGGAGGACGGCGGTTCGAATCCCCGTCCGGGCATCCAGATTTGGGTTTTCCATGGTTTCCCCAAATCACTCCAGGCGAATGCCGGGATGCTTCCTTCAAAAGGCCATGGCCGAATTCCTTCCTATTCCTTGCCCCCATCCTTTCCCGTCTCTAAAGACCACGTTGTTAAAAAGGGACGTTAAACTGTTACAAAAAAAAAAAAATAATTTTAACTATTTGGCACATTATCTGTTAATTAATGTTCTGTATCTGCACCCCTCCTACCCTGGATGCGAAGAACCGACAGTGAAAATTTTCTTCTGCAACTGAAGCTTTATTAGGTGTTAATGTTCAAGTGCACAGAAGTCACACAATCGGTGTAAGAATCAAGATCATTAATAAATAGTACAGAGGTGATTCATTAAAGAAATGTTCCTGAAATGTAGCACTGATAGCTTGGAAGAATTGAATGTCTTGTGCTAGCACCATTAACGACAGTAATACAAGTAGTGATCTAGTCAATTAAGTCGGAAATCTGCAATCATAGCACGTCATAAAAGAATTGGATGCCTATTGAGCTATGCAAGGTATGCGATGTAGTTCATATATATTAATCAGATCGTCAGATAAGTTTAGTAACACTGATTCATGGAACAACATTTACCCCCAGTTATAGTTTTTATAACTGAGATCTTAACTCAAATTACGGGGAAGCATTGAAGAGAATTATTATTGCTACTGAACCAAGAGAAAACGTTTACGTGATTCTCCGTCAAGACCTCTAGTTGGATCAATTGCTGAAGTTTGAACAGGACATGAGTGCATAACAGAAATTTTTTAATAGTAACGGTACCACCACTGGTGCATTTAAAAAACCATCAAAACGGAATTATAGTTTTACACCATTCAAATGTTGTCATATGTAATGTAACAGCATGAAAACACTGTAGTGGCCACAGGCCGCTGTAACAGTTTCATAACAATTACCTACCGCCTGATTGCGGAGCAGCGGGCATACGAAACCACCGAGTTGCCAGGCATCGGACTCTAAGTAGAACGCTGATGCAGAGGATTCGCCTCACTAGCATCACTGCATCCAGGGAGATGACGGCATAACGGAGTGATCTGATAGGCCCACGGAATCCCCTCCACATTAATCATTGGGGTGGGGGTTGGGGTAAAAACCTAGGAACGAGGCCGAATGCGGTGTCTCCCGCCGTCAGAGGTGACCAAGGGCAGCCTCGGGGTAGCAGGCCAGTAGCAGGGAAGCCTCTGCCGTCGACTTCGCCGCAGACGCTGAGCTTAGACACAGGTGCTGATTGGTTGTTGGATGGTCGTATGTCTGGAAAGTCACGGGAAGTGATAGGCTAATACTCCTACGTTCCTGCTCGCTCGTTATTCGCAATCAGCCTCCTAGTGCGTTAAGAGTAGTACGTGACAGCAGGGTACGCTGCATGTTGCAGTTCAGTAGCATTCACTTTATTTAACAGATATATACGCCAGATATCCGTGTATATACTTGTAATAAAGCTGTAAACAACTGAATTAGAGGGGTTGAATCTATTTATATGCCTTAAGAACCTGTTTCTTATAAAAAGGGGCTGGTTGTGTGCGCTCGGGGCAATAATCTGACCACGTAATCCTTGTCTATTGACTTGCTCTCTGGGGACTTGTGGGAAATATCTCGCCAGGTCACTACAGTACACCGGTGTAACAGTTCGGGAGGACGGCGGTTCGAATCCCCGTCCGGGCATCCAGATTTGGGTTTTCCATGGTTTCCCCAAATCACTCCAGGCAAATGCCGGGATGCTTCCTTCAAAAGGCCATGACCGAATTCCTTCCCATTCCTTGCCCCCATCCTTGCCCCCCATCCTTTCCCGTCTCTAAAGACCTCGATGTTAAAAAGTGACGTAAAGCAGTTACAAAAAAAAAACAAAAAAAACACTACAGTACTATTTAAGTTTGTAGCGAGCCATAGTTGATGATATTTAAAAGTGTTGGTACTATAATATCACAAAGTTCAGACCCAAACTGCAGTGTACCGGTGGGGGTTAATTACCATTAATAAAGTGTCAAAAGGTAGAAGTTGTGATAAATTACATTACAAAATACTAATTTGACTTTTTTTGTTTGCGCGAGAATTGGCAAGAAAAATAGGAATGAGAATCTTTGTTACAAGTTGTTGTAAAATTTAAATTTAAACTGTTATCTATTTAGCTTACAGTAGTAACAAAACTGTTAGAAAACAAATAAAGTAATTCTAATGGTCGCTTCCCACGTCTCATGGTTTTCTAGGCCGCGCCATGCAGCGTGGTGGTTGATCGTTTAACGCTCTGGCTTCGCATTCGGGAGGACGGCGGTTCGAATTCCTGCCCGGGCATCCAGATTTGGTTTTTCCATGGTTTACCCAAATCACTCCAGGTGAATGCCGGCGGGTGCTTTCTTAAAAGGATCAGGACCAAATTCCTTCCCGTTCCTTGTCCCGAGTATCATCCCGCCTCTGACGACCAAAAAAAGCCATGCAACCGAACTGCACACATCAGCACGCACCACAGGCTAGCCCTCGCCTCCTCGCAGCCACCTCCCCACCAAGTTGTCTAGTGTCGTTTCAGCCACCCGGGCGTTTGATGTTTACCGACTGGAAGACTGGTAGAGGTTAATAGCTGGACCGGTTTAACCGGTGGGAGGCCGCCTTAAGACAATCAATAATGCACCTGAAATAAAAGTTTAAAACTGGTAAATCTAAATTTTCCAAACCACTCTGTAACATTTCTAGGTGATTTAACAAAGTCTTCCAATGAAGTTGGATACGCCCTTTTGCTACATTCAGTGACAATAATGTGTATGTTGCGGTGAGCCAATCACAGATGGGTGAGGTTCTCATCCCACACTTACATAACAGTCAGCCACGACGGCAATTCTAATTTACATAAAGGGCTGGAATTACCTTCACAGTTGCAAGAGATTCTTTCTGCAAGCTCGTTACAGAGCATTAATTCAGTCATGGGAGTGAAGATATTACCATCACGGATTCTTGTTTGCAGAGCTGGAACAGCTATGGTCCATCCATGTCCAGTAAGTGTTTCCTGAAAGGCAGTTTATCTACCATATTTCAAATGCTTCAATTTTCTTTCTTTCTAGTATTCCTAAAGTCCATGCTTCGCTATCTTAAAGTGCTGTACTCCACACATAGGGTTTTAAAAAGTTATTTTCAACCACTTTTACCGGTTATTACCACTAAGACTATGATGATCATGGTTGTTCTGTGGTTAACGTACTCACGCACGTCCATTATCTGTATAATCGTAGAGGATGTTTCACAATTACCGTATGTGCCATTTCAACAGCATTCGATGTTATCTACGGTCCAGAAAGCCTGTGTCCGCTAAGGCAAATTTTAACGTGTTTGCTATCCTCTTAATTCTTCCTGGCAACAGACCTGTGTATTTCGATGCACCGGAGCAGAATAAAAAGAACTAGGATCATTTCTTGTCTACCATTACCGTTGACAGCGATGTATACGACGCGCAACACATTTATTGTCCGTAATTGGGGGCCTCTTCGAATTGCGGCCAACTACCGTAACTCTAATTTGTTTTGTTTTTATTGCTATCATCAGTATTTACACTCGTTTGATGCAATCCTCCATCTCTTCCTATCTTGAACCAACCTCTTCATCTCTACATACGCCTTACAACCACCGTCCTCAATTACCTGCTTTATATATTCTAATGTCTTCCTCTACATTTCTTACCTTCGACTGTTCCCTTCACTAACAAATTAACGAATCCAGCATGTCTCAAAATATGACATACCAGCCTGTCTCTTTTTTCTGTAAGCTCTTTCCACAAACTTCTTTCCTCACCCATCATTTCCAAATTCGTTCATTACATACTTTGTGTGTCCACTTAATTTTCAGCATTCTTCTGTAGCACCACATTCCAAATTCTTCAATTTTTTCTTTCTGGTATTCCTAAAGTCCATGCTTTGCTATCTTAAAGTGCTGTACCCCACATACAGGGTTTTAAAAAGTTCTTTTTAAGTACTAGATTAATATTTTAAAAACAAGATTTCTCTTTTTCATGAAGACTCTTTTTGCTAGTGCTATTTTACTTTTAACATCATTCCTGCTTCGACCATCGGTTTTAATTTTGTACCCCTAGTAGTAGAATTCACGTACATCTCCTACTGCATCCGATCCTATTTTTATATTTAATCTACTGTGATTAGTATCATTTCTGCAACAGTTCATGAATTTTGTCTTGCATCGGTTTGTATTCAGTCCAAAATCTTACTTCAGTATTTTGTTCATGCCATTTAGTAACTTTTCGATATCCTTAGCCTGTTCTGCTATATACGTATATTCGATATATATTTTTTCTATTTTTTCGCCTTCTTCCTGTGACGTTGGCTTATACACTTGTACTAACCTCATCAAAATAATCCTGTCAATATACTTCTCATAATAACTCACCCGTTTCCCTAATCTCTGATTCATTACAAAACCTACACCAGTAACTACACTGACAGCTTTTGTGTTAATGATTCTGTGTTCCCCAGACCAGAAATCCTGTGCGTCCTCTCACTTAATCTCACTAATCCCGACGACATCTAACCTAAGTCGTTCCATTTCCCTTTTTAAGTTTTCTAACATACCTGCCGTATTCAGACTTCTAATATTCCACGCTCCAACTCGTAAAATGTTTATATCCATTCTGATGACTCTTCCCTGAGTAGTCCCCACTCAGAGATCTGATTGGGAATTTATTTTACCGACGAATAAGCCATATGATAATTTGAGAGGATTACATGTCCTCGGGATACCCTTTGGGTCTTTAATGTAGTATTTTTCTTTTACTTCGGATCCCCATGCGGTTGATTATTTTTTGATTCATCCGCTTTTAGGAGCCTTTCTAACCCCAAGGGCAAGAGGATGCCCGGGATCGCTCCCAGCTCTTCTGCCCTCTCTTAGGAAGCCGTTGGCAACGAGTGGATGTCTCCTTATACCGGGAATCTTTCAGTCGCCAGAGCCTCTTCGGTGCAAACAGGGTGCAGCACGGTAAGGAGACGTTGATATTTGGTTGGGAAAGGCTAATACGTATAGTCTCTCCCAAACCCTTACACTGCAACTCTACAGTATATACTATAAATGTATAAACACATTTGTAACAAGTGTTATGTTTAGTTATTTTGTATTTTAAAATCTCTGTTTTTTTTTCTATGATAGATACTGACAATACAAACCTTCTTATTTATGGATACTGAATTCTATGTTTCATTTGTAATATCATTTATAGAAAAAATCAATTTTTTTGGTAAGTTATAGTGAATAAATTTTTTTCTTTGTTCCTCCATTTTCGGTTCGAAATCAATTCATTTAATTCAGTTCTAATTTTTAAGTACTATAAAAAAAAAGAAATTAATTTTATTCCTTTTACATCACGAAAATACTAGATATACAGTAATAAAATGAAACATCTAGATTCCATTCAATGACGTTATAGATTTCAGCCCATTTTTAAGAGTTAAGCTAATACATTACTGAGTTTAATTTCTTAAAGATTCACTTTATAGCCTCCATTGAAGAACTCTACTTCTATGATTTGAAGAGCATCATGATTCAAGTAAAGTAAGTTTCAATCAAGACAGTTAGAAAGCTTAATCGTACAAACATAAATCGCGTAAATTTTCGTTACAGAAAAATCAACTACATTCACTTGACTTAATTTTACACAACATTCTGATACCATTGAGTAATTCTTCATCTTATTGGAACTTTATCTATTAAATTTAGGCACCTATGTACTTAAATAAATTCATCCATTTCCCTTTTTTATATAATATTTACATAAGAAAAAGAAAAATTTATATCTGGAAATGGAAACGTGTGTTCTTATATAACTGCAATTTACTCATCAGGAAGAAAGTAGTCATCATTAAGTTGGCGAATCCATACGATTACAAAATTTATATTCACCACAAAGAAACAACTGATACATTGTATACAATCAATTACGTTCTTGATATTAAATGTTTCCAGTGAATATAATGGAATCAGTGAATTAGTCTGAAATTTCCGAACCACTGCCGCATACAAATCGACAGACCAGGGAAACAGACTCTGAGCCTGATTAAAGAAGAAGGAGAAGGGCTGAATATAAATCGACCAGCCCTTACTGCATGTAGACTGAATTCTTTCCGACTACCTCTCCTCTTGGGCAAAAGAATCAAGAATAGAGTACCAGTGCTATGAAATTTATTCACATTGATGAGGTTAGCCAATTATTAGTCAAAACAATTATATTCTGTGACAGCTTGTGATGAACATGCTTTTAGTAATACGTACTTACCATTCGGCTGTCACGCTTTTAATTCTTAAATGTAAAGCTGAAATTATTGTTTTTAGACAGCTTAAGATTTTCTCTTGAATGGTATAACTTTAAATTATCGCACCAACTCGTTTTAGTCAGTGTCAAACTATCCTGTAATGAATATTGGGGGGGGGGGGGGGGATCATCGATTTTAATGATTAGTTTTTTTTAGCTAAGAATGATACACGATTCCTGGTAATAGAATCCCCAGGGGGCAACAGTTTATCCAAAAGTATCGAAATAAACATAGGAAGCTGTATGAGAAACTACTTACTGCGTGTGCCACAGATGTTTAAGTTATTTTTAGGGTTCCGTAACTATAATTTCCAAAAGCAGACTCCTTATAATTTCGCTAAAAAAAAAAAAAAAAAAAAAAAAAAAAAAAAAAAAAAGTATAAAAATATATTTTAGCATGTCACATTTAATGTGGTGTAGTTTGATAGGTATTTAAATGTGCAATCAATGTTGTCTTGAGAAATGTTTAATTTGATTTTGTATTAAGCGGGATATGAGCTGCCAAAGTCCTTAAAATATGTATCTCCCATTTCTAATTCTTCATCCTTATGGCTGAAAATGATGATCAGTAATTCAGTAAAGGAAATGAACACTATATCTCTGAGATATTTCCAGGCAATAATGCTTCTTATGGTAGGAAAAAACAGATTTAATCATGACAACTTTGAAAACAGCAACTGCAATCGTATCCTTATATTTACCTCACACAAATTTCCATTATTCCTTTTTTTTAGGCAGCAAATATTATAACTTTTCTGTATATCTACACACTTTCAGAAGAAATAAATTAAATGCAAAAAACTTTTTTTATAATTTTGATGTTATACGTGGATTATTTTAGCTAATCCTTGTATCCAATACACAGTTGTGTGTTCAATGAACAAATTTATTATAATTTTCACATCAGATAGTGCTGTAGTATATATATCATGTGATAACATTAACAACCAAATTGAGAGATTTTTACTTTAATTATTTGTTTTGTCCTTATGATAAGTCGACGTCGTTGTAATTAAATACGATTAAATCTAACACAGAAGAATGAATATTGTCATCTGTGAAAATAAGTTTTCTTTTCTTATTCTTTTTCTTCGTGTATGGTTTTAGTTTCCGGCTTACGAATTCAAGAAAACAAATAAAAGAAAAAAATCAACAATAGGATTTCTAGCGAGCCGGGTCCTCAGACACACGTACCAAAAAATACGAGCTGACAAGCCAATAAGTGCAGCGTTGAACGTATGTGATTAGGTACAGATCTTTTAAATAAAACGTATCATTTCTCGTTCCTATTGTTCACATCATCTCACGTCTTCTGGCTACTACAGAATTTAGTATTTAATTTTTCTCTGTATCAGTTCCTGCGTTCTCATTTCATACCAATCTTCTTGCAGATATAAATACATTCTCTGTGTGTCCAAGACTCTTTGATCGGAAACAAATTTCCTTTACAGATTTGCAGAATCCAACTTTATTTTCTCCGAATCTAAATGGCAGAATGTAATTTTCTGAAGCGAGAAAAATTTAGAGCGGAGTGAAATGCGATATTCATGTTCCTCTTCCCTTTAGTTTCAAAAGAGCCGGGATTCCTGAGAAGTGCTTGTAATTATCTCAGATGAAGAGATCTGTGAGAAACGTTGGAAAGAAAGCCCTGGATGCGAAAGCAAAGTGATTGCGCGGACTCAGACTCGAGTCGGACGAATGCCTACAATTTTATTGCGTGACGTTCCAGAATACTAGTTACTCAAAGGCAATACTGATGTGTATCCATCTCCTGAATGTCTGAAAGAAGCAGTTTCTGTTTCTCAAGAACTTATTACAAGGCGATTTAATAATACATTTGAAGGAAATCCGGAAATTTAAGCCGACAACGAGCCTATCATGCAGAGAATTTTCAGTTTAATAACTGATTATTTGAAAATAGAAACCTATTACGAGAATAAACATTCTAAATTTTTTACATAGTAAATCCTGCATTTAAAATTTCACTGCATGTAATTATCTGCTGATACGTCGGTTATAAAACTATGGGTTTTATGCCACAGAAGAAAGTGAAGTATGATACTACATTGTGGCAAATACCAAAGCATTTTATATAAACTAAAGTACATGAATCACCTATGTTTTAAATTTTAAAAATTAACTTTGAACTATTTGAAGAGTAGGTTAAGATGTTTCGAAGAACTGGCTTCCATATGTAAAGAAATAAAACTGCAGAAGATACAAAAGTTCTGTTGGTATGCTATGGATTTGTTTTGATTATATAGATTCAGTATTTACAGCACAAAATTGTTAAACGGATATATTCAATTAATAAATACAGGGCGTTCGCCGGGAAACGCTACCCTCCCAGTCTGTTGCCGTCGGCAACTTGCTGGGACAGTGGAGCCAGCAACTCCCGCCACACGGCGCCGTGAATCACCGCACTGTTTAACACCTCCACTGCCCCAACAGTGTTGTGAATAAACGTTTCTTTGCGGTTTGGCTGGTTTGGGGCTTCATACTCTTACTAATCTGTACCGTGTTTGAGTGTGAGTAAAATTATGGTACGTTACAGTTTGAAAGAAAGATTATTTCTCTACGATACATATGTGAAGAAGAAGTCGTTTAAAAAGTGTCGCAGTAAATTTCGGCGCGAATATACTGGCGCTTTACTGCCAGCTAAATCAACAATTCTGCGTCTGGTTAAAAAAGTAAGAGAAACGGGTTCATTTTTTAACAGAAAGAGACTGTCGGTCAACCGTATTTTCACAGAGGAGAAAATTGACGATATCGCTTTTCGACTAGAACAGTCACCCAAAAAATCATTAAGTCAGTTAGGGCAGCAGGCAGGCGTATCTAAGACTTCAGCTTGGAAAGTAACAAAGCTAGTTCACTTAAAGCCGTACAAAACAATTGTGGTACATAAAATTAAAGAAATAGACCAGGGGCCTAGGATTAGATTTTGCAACTGGTACCTGCAGGGTGTCCACAATGGCACTGTTGATCCGCAACTGACGTCACATTTAAATGCTTAGCACATACAAGTTTATGAAGCGTAATTATTATGAAATAGTCCGCGGCCGACGGTCGAACAATGCCGGAAGCTGACCGCTCGCTCGCCGGGAGCAGTTTCTTCCTTGTAGCGCTAACAGTGGGTAGCGTTTCCCGGCGAACACCCTGTATAATGAAATCATTTACCTCACAGTACAAATAGAGGGATTGATTAAAATCTTATATTTTAATCAACAGGAAAGTCTGACTGTAAGAGGTTAGCTGCTAAAGAGATTCTGACTTGGAAGAAGCACAAAGCAGGGATGCTGCCTCACACTTGTTTGTATAGTACTTGTGCGGAAGATATGATTATTGAATTTTTCATGCTGAAGAGCACGATGATGAACTGTTTCGTTGCTGACATAGCCATGCTAATGACGATAAGAAGGAAGAGATGTTGAGAGACGTAATTATCAAGTGTGAAGTATTTTGAATTAAAATTAATCTGTGAAAAAGAATGAAGTGTGATTACAGTTATTATAGGGAAGAAATAATTTTTTTTTCTTATGGTTTAACGCCTCGTCGATGTCGAGGTTATTAGAGGCGGTAAAGGATGGAGGTCAAGGAAAGGTAAGGAATTCGGCCATGGCCTTTTGAAGGAAGCATCCCGGCATTCGTCTGGACTGACTTGGGGAACGCATGGAAAACCAAAATCTGGATGCCCGCGTCATCCCAAATGCGAGGACAGAGCAGCGCAGTTCACTCACCACGCTCGGTAAGAAGAAATACTGGTGGATAGAAATGAGATAGACAAAACTGTTATATTTAAATACTTTGAATGAAATATAACTGAGAAAATTTTGTACATCGGAAATGAAGATTACTATGAGCAATGAGGCATTAAGTCGATAAAATTGTCTTGAACAACGCTGATTAAGTATCTGTGAATACAAAAAAAAAATAAAAAATATAGAGCTTTGTAGTACATGAACTTGAACGAACATTTATGATTAAACATGATTAAATAACAACAAAAGTACTAGAAATTCAATAATATACTATAAATGGAAGAAATTGGATGGGCTGAAGTTGGAGGGAACTGAATAAAACGAAGTGATGCTGAAAACTATAAGCGAAGAAATGTAGCTGGTAGCCGAGATGTGGAAGAAAAATACGAACCGAATTAGGTATTACATGAGGAGAGAATGCTTATTTACAGAAACGATTGAAGGGGTGAGAATGATAAGTTAACAAATATAAGATTCAGAAAATGGTACAGCGTAAATGTAGGAGGACGTTATGTGGCTGGGTGAGTGGTAACGTTCTGGCCTCGCATTCGGGAAGACGCGGGTTCGAATCACCGTCCGGCCATCCAGATATTTGGTTTTCCATGGTTACCCAAAATCAATCCAGGCAAATGCCCTCATGGTTGCTTAAAATGTCATGGTCAAATTCCTTCCTGTTCCTTGCCTCAAGTCCTTTTCTTCGCCTAATAACATAGACGTTGACGAGGCGTAAAGCCATAAGCGAAAAACAAGATTATCTGGATACGAAGATAGGTTGGTATGTTAAAACCAGATGTAATACGGAGAAACCTGTTTTAGCCAGCAGATAAAACTTTCATTGTTATATTAATGGTTTCAAATTTATTTTTAGTTTTGTTTATCTGGGAAGCAAGAAAGCAATATAAAATATTAAAGATCACTATGAGACTACCTTGATTTGAAGTACTTTTTCTTTTTCTATTGATTTTGAGACTTGGATGGTTCTAGTTAAAAACCGTGGTACACGTATTTCCTCATTTTACTTTAAAATTCAGTGCCGTAAGAACCTTATCCCCGTATGACCAACCCAAGGACGAGTGATTCAGGAATAAAAGGTTCTACTTCCAGATCCGGGCCATTAAGGTTCAAGTTTACCATTGTTTACCTAACGCTTCTTAGGCGATATCCTTAAATGTTGCTTTCAATTCTCAGACATGGCTTTCGCAATGATGTGGGTTAGATCATAGTTCGGTTATCCAGATTTTGGTTTTCATAGTTTTCTGAAACTACTCCAGCCTAACGCGGGAGTGGTTCCTACAAAAGGAAATCGCATTCGTTCCTGTTGCTTGCCCCCATTTGTCTCCGGACTCTAATGACATGTATGCTGCCGAACCTTATAGCCATTCGCAAAAATGAGTTTCCTTAAAAACTCTACTATATAGACCAGGGGTGACCAACCCAAATGATCTTGAGGGCCGCTTTGGAAATGCATCATAACTCCACGGGCCGCATACAAAATTATATACCCTGATATTAGATTTAGTTCCACTATAGACATTGTTTTGGAGTGAAAAATTGAAACATAATGAGTAATTATTATTGTGTTTACTATAATTCTTACAAGTAAACATAGACAATATAATAATAATTATGCTAACAATTTCTGTCATATATTTACAAGAATATTATTTTAAAATCAGTTATTTTTTCTTATAAAATAGACAGTTACTTTTTTTAATACATGGATGCACAAATAATGTATTTTTTTTTTAAAAAAAACACTGGTTTTCATACTATTGCCACAATAAAATAAATATATTTTGTATAAGTGTGATGTATGAAACTCGCGGGCAAAAAAAATGTTCAAGGCGGGCCGCGGGTTGGCCACCCCTGATATAGACGAATCCCTTTCATTCTCTGACTGTAGTCTTCTCCCTACTGTAATAAACAGGACTTACAAAAGCCGAAAATAAAAAATAAAAAAGAAGTAAAAACGTAAACAGACATTGAGAAAAGCCGCATTGTAATTAATAATAATATTTGATTAATACTGAGTAAACATGAGATGATGTTTCGGGTTAAACAACTGGTAAACTAATATTACACACATTGTGTAGCTCAGTCTGGTTTAGGGTTGTAACGGAAGTCATCTTAGCGGATGCATATTCGGATGTTCAGCGCTTGTTATCAGCGGACGTATTGCGGAAGCGGATGCGGAAAATTATAATTATTTAGATTTTAATATTTTATCAAAAGTAAAGTCAAAATAAATATATTTTTTTCACAAACTTCACATTTTTCATAAACAAATTCTATTCGCATCTAATGCTGCTATATTGATTTATTTTTTGTCTCATTTTTCAACTACTAACAATGTGGGATGATTTAACAAGTGAATTAAATTATTTACATAACCACGTACAAGCCAACAAAACAATCTTCGTTATGTAATCTTTGCGGAGTTCACGGTTCGACTGATTCAAGAGTCAAGCCCAAGGACACACCATTGCACTTCTGCGTGTCCACCACACGTCTGTAACGCTCTGGCCACGTGTTCTAAAGTATGCGGGTTCGAATCCCCGTCCGGGCATCCAGATTTTATATATATATATATATAAATAACTGCTTAACGTCTCTTAACAGCGAGGTCTTTAGAGACGGGAAAGGATGGGGGGCAAGGAATGGGAAGGATGCATCCCGGCATTTACCTGGAGTGATTTTGGAAACCATGGAAATCTCAAATCTGGGTGCCCGGACGGGGATTCGAACCGCCGTCCTCCCGAATGCGAGGCCAGATCGCTAACCGTTACACCACCACTCTTGATCCCAGACTTGGGTTTTCCATGGTTTCCCCAAATCACTCCAGCCGAATGCCTGGATGGTTCCTTCAAACGGCCATGGGCGAATTCCTTCCCGTTCGTTGTCCCCAGTCATTTCTCGTCTATGGTGACCTCGATGTCGACAAAGAGTTAAACCATAGGGGGAAAAAAACACACCTGCCTTTCATTGCTCTAGCAGCCCATTCACAAGACCAATTTGTAGGACCTTTTCCTATGTAGGACTCTTGATAGGCCGTATAAGGGGCTGCATTACAACAAGTGGAACGAGTTGGATGTGTTTTGTCTACCAGACATTCAACACGGGCCCCTGCCGTCCAACATGGTATGGTGTGGGATCGTGATTGGAGGAAACACGCTGCAACTGTGCGATAAAGACACGGTGCGCCGCTAGAGAGTACGAGTGGAAAGGGCTGCTTGGAATATCTTGTTGGACTCTTCTAATAGCGTGAGCGCATCCTACGGTAGCTATACACAGAAGTACTACAAGCTTGACTGTGAATAGACCGCTTTACATTAGACGCAAGTTATAACTTTTAAATTCGTGCTTAGGTAATAACACCGTTTAGTTCATTGTTACTTTCATCACAGTATCGGAAGAAAAAAAAAAAAACAACCACTCTGTTGTTACCTAAGCGATGATGGGGCGAATCTCGTATAAAGAGATATAAATATTGCCATGTAAACAA
>JARYHS010001378.1:0-15538 GCA_031002005.1 Vandiemenella viatica | reverse complement strand
ATTCAACTGCGCATATGATATCTTTAACTGGAACTGTTTTAGGAGTCGGGGCGAAGTTTAACCCTTTGGATAGTACTTTTTCAGTTGCTTCGTCCAGCTGTAATTCAGTTAGGTTGACTATTGTGTGTTTAGAACTTTGTTCCTCTGCCGGACGCTGATATCGTGACAGGCGGTTAAATTTGGAAACCTGTCTGACTGATGTCTTGTCAAACTCCAGGTACGCCTGAGCCGACGTAGCAGTATCTACCCAATCCCAGGAGGCCGGCGACAGTATGGCAGCAAGCTCCAAATGGCAATGATATAATTCCAGGGCGTTTTTATCAAGTGAAAAACGTGTGTAGCGAATGCGCTCTCGTAGAAGCGAAAGACTTGCACGACGTAGAATCCGGTTGGCTTTTGGAGTATCAATATGATGGCCAACCATACAAAAGCGAGGCACAATGTTTGAATCTCGACACCTCAGTAGGAAGACCAAGGAGCACAAAAGTCTAGCCTTCTTCTTTCGTAATTTTTCCAGATGTCTTACCCTCATGTACATCTCCTCCCCGTAGAGGTATTTTATATGTGAATGCAGACTTTCCCGGCGAATAAATGACAAAAAATCTTCACAGGTTTGCAGCCGGATTTTATTATAAGATGACAAGCTTTCGGCCACTATCTCAGTAGCCATCTTCAGGTCGATAACAGTAGCGGCGATCTTGCGTTTACGAAAGCCAAGCGTTTACTGGTGTCGCCTAGCAACCTCATGACGCTAGCAGTCTTGCTTCGCTGTGATTGGTCGAGGCGGCGGTCACCCATCCAAGCGCTCACCACGCTCACAATTGCTTAACTACCGGAGCTTAGCAGTGCCGGTCACCCATCCAAGTTCTTACCACTCTCAGCATTGCTTAACTGCCCGAGTCTAGCCGGCTGTCCACACTCCACCGGATCGCCGGCAACCAGGGAACGTGGGCCGCACAGTATCGATAACCCTGGTTTCCAAGCGTTGCTCAGCAAATAACCCATGTCACGGTTAACCAGTTGTCATGTAACCGTATTTCTATAGCTTCTTTAACCACGGACTCCCAAAAGAACGAACATTTAGTCAGCACCTTCACGTTGTCAAAGTCCATTCTGTGGCCATTTTCAATAACATGTTGAGCAACAGCAGATTTTTCCATCTGAAAAAGCCGAATGTAGCGTTGATGTTCCGCCACACGGGCCTTGATTGTGCGTACTGTCTGTCCAATGTAAGATTTCCCACATTCACAGTGTATACTATACACCCCCGGTGTCTTCAGCCCCAAGTCATCCTTCACAGAACGTAATAAGTCACGTATTTTGGCAGGAGGACGAAATATGCTCTTAATACCATGTCGATCTAGTATCCTGCCTATTTTCCCGGATATGTTACCAGCAAATGGGATATATGCCAGATCTTTATACCGTTCTTTAGGTTCAATTGGCTGTTTGTTTGGCGTTTTTTGTAGTGCCCTTTCTATTTGTCCGTTACAATATCCATTTCTCCTGAATGTAGTACGGAGATGTTCCAGTTCCGTCGGCAGACTGTCAGCATCAGAGATTTCTTTCGCTCTATGCACCAGTGTGTACAATACCGCATTTTTCTGAGCCGGGTGGTGGAAGCTTCCGGCATGTAAGTAACGGTCCGTATGGGTAGGTTTTCTATACACACTATGAGAAAGAGTCCCATCTGGTTTTCGCCGAATAAGAATGTCCAAAAAAGGCAAGCTACATTCTCTTCCAGTTCCATCGTGAAACGTATGTTTGGGTGAATTCCATTTAGATGGTCCAGAAATTCATTTAGACTTGTGATCCCATGGGGCCAAACAACAAATGTATCATCCACATATCGGAAGAAACATGCCGGCTTAAGAACAGACCTTTCTATTGCTATACTCTCAAAATGCTCCATAAACAGATCAGCAACAACAGGAGACAAAGGTGACCCCATTGCCACACCATCCGTCTGTTCATAGAAATCTCCACCGTACGTAAAGTAAGTGGATGTAAGGACCAACTCAAAAAGATCAACAATGCTAGATTCAAAGAGATTTCGTAGCAGCTGCAAAGTGTCTCTCAGTGGAACTCTAGTAAAAAGTGAGACTACATCAAAGCTGACCATAACATCGGTCTCCGAAAGGTGCATCTTTTGAAGAACACTGACAAATTGTGTTGAGTTCACAACATGGTGAGGACCTTTCCCTACGTAGGAACCAAGCATACTAGCTAGATATTTAGCCAGACCATATGTGGGACTACTAATGGTACTCACAATAGGCCGTAAAGGGACGTCCTCCTTGTGAATTTTTGGCAGACCATAGAATCTAGGTGGTCTGGCAGCACGAGGTCGAAGACCCTTAACGACTTCCGATGGAAAACACGTCTTCTTTAGAAGTGCTGTTACCTTTCTTTCTATTTTCGAAGTTGGGTCCTCATTGAGCGGCTTGTAAGCAGTGTCATTAAGCAGCTTTCTTACCTTGGTCTCATACATTTCAGCAGTAATAAGGACAGTAGCATTACCCTTGTCCGCTGGTAAGACCACAATTTCATCATTCTGGCGTAAAGCTCTTAAGGCCATGCGTTCAGATTTTGTGATATTCGACTTTGGAAGTTTGGCTCTCTCCAGAACCCTGCATGTTTCCCTCCGAATTTCCTCGGCCGAATCTCCCGGAAGCTTGCGTGCGGCCAATTCAACTGCGCATATGATATCTTTAACTGGAACTGTTTTAGGAGTCGGGGCGAAGTTTAACCCTTTGGATAGTACTTTTTCAGTTGCTTCGTCCAGCTGTAATTCAGTTAGGTTGACTATTGTGTGTTTAGAACTTTGTTCCTCTGCCGGACGCTGATATCGTGACAGGCGGTTAAATTTGGAAACCTGTCTGACTGATGTCTTGTCAAACTCCAGGTCGCCTGAGCCGACGTAGCAGTATCTACCCAATCCCAGGAGGCCGGCGACAGTATGGCAGCAAGCTCCAAATGGCAATGATATAATTCCAGGGCGTTTTTATCAAGTGAAAAACGTGTGTAGCGAATGCGCTCTCGTAGAAGCGAAAGACTTGCACGACGTAGAATCCGGTTGGCTTTTGGAGTATCAATATGATGGCCAACCATACAAAAGCGAGGCACAATGTTTGAATCTCGACACCTCAGTAGGAAGACCAAGGAGCACAAAAGTCTAGCCTTCTTCTTTCGTAATTTTTCCAGATGTCTTACCCTCATGTACATCTCCTCCCCGTAGAGGTATTTTATATGTGAATGCAGACTTTCCCGGCGAATAAATGACAAAAAATCTTCACAGGTTTGCAGCCGGATTTTATTATAAGATGACAAGCTTTCGGCCACTATCTCAGTAGCCATCTTCAGGTCGATAACAGTAGCGGCGATCTTGCGTTTACGAAAGCCAAGCGTTTACTGGTGTCGCCTAGCAACCTCATGACGCTAGCAGTCTTGCTTCGCTGTGATTGGTCGAGGCGGCGGTCACCCATCCAAGCGCTCACCACGCTCACAATTGCTTAACTACCGGAGCTTAGCAGTGCCGGTCACCCATCCAAGTTCTTACCACTCTCAGCATTGCTTAACTGCCCGAGTCTAGCCGGCTGTCCACACTCCACCGGATCGCCGGCAACCAGGGAACGTGGGCCGCACAGTATCGATAACCCTGGTTTCCAAGCGTTGCTCAGCAAATAACCCATGTCACGGTTAACCATTGTCATGTAACCGTATTTCTATAGCTTCTTTAACCACGGACTCCCAAAAGAACGAACATTTAGTCAGCACCTTCACGTTGTCAAAGTCCATTCTGTGGCCATTTTCAATAACATGTTGAGCAACAGCAGATTTTTCCATCTGAAAAAGCCGAATGTAGCGTTGATGTTCCGCCACACGGGCCTTGATTGTGCGTACTGTCTGTCCAATGTAAGATTTCCCACATTCACAGTGTATACTATACACCCCCGGTGTCTTCAGCCCCAAGTCATCCTTCACAGAACGTAATAAGTCACGTATTTTGGCAGGAGGACGAAATATGCTCTTAATACCATGTCGATCTAGTATCCTGCCTATTTTCCCGGATATGTTACCAGCAAATGGGATATATGCCAGATCTTTATACCGTTCTTTAGGTTCAATTGGCTGTTTGTTTGGCGTTTTTTGTAGTGCCCTTTCTATTTGTCCGTTACAATATCCATTTCTCCTGAATGTAGTACGGAGATGTTCCAGTTCCGTCGGCAGACTGTCAGCATCAGAGATTTCTTTCGCTCTATGCACCAGTGTGTACAATACCGCATTTTTCTGAGCCGGGTGGTGGAAGCTTCCGGCATGTAAGTAACGGTCCGTATGGGTAGGTTTTCTATACACACTATGAGAAAGAGTCCCATCTGGTTTTCGCCGAATAAGAATGTCCAAAAAAGGCAAGCTACATTCTCTTCCAGTTCCATCGTGAAACGTATGTTTGGGTGAATTCCATTTAGATGGTCCAGAAATTCATTTAGACTTGTGATCCCATGGGGCCAAACAACAAATGTATCATCCACATATCGGAAGAAACATGCCGGCTTAAGAACAGACCTTTCTATTGCTATACTCTCAAAATGCTCCATAAACAGATCAGCAACAACAGGAGACAAAGGTGACCCCATTGCCACACCATCCGTCTGTTCATAGAAATCTCCACCGTACGTAAAGTAAGTGGATGTAAGGACCAACTCAAAAAGATCAACAATGCTAGATTCAAAGAGATTTCGTAGCAGCTGCAAAGTGTCTCTCAGTGGAACTCTAGTAAAAAGTGAGACTACATCAAAGCTGACCATAACATCGGTCTCCGAAAGGTGCATCTTTTGAAGAACACTGACAAATTGTGTTGAGTTCACAACATGGTGAGGACCTTTCCCTACGTAGGAACCAAGCATACTAGCTAGATATTTAGCCAGACCATATGTGGGACTACTAATGGTACTCACAATAGGCCGTAAAGGGACGTCCTCCTTGTGAATTTTTGGCAGACCATAGAATCTAGGTGGTCTGGCAGCACGAGGTCGAAGACCCTTAACGACTTCCGATGGAAAACACGTCTTCTTTAGAAGTGCTGTTACCTTTCTTTCTATTTTCGAAGTTGGGTCCTCATTGAGCGGCTTGTAAGCAGTGTCATTAAGCAGCTTTCTTACCTTGGTCTCATACATTTCAGCAGTAATAAGGACAGTAGCATTACCCTTGTCCGCTGGTAAGACCACAATTTCATCATTCTGGCGTAAAGCTCTTAAGGCCATGCGTTCAGATTTTGTGATATTCGACTTTGGAAGTTTGGCTCTCTCCAGAACCCTGCATGTTTCCCTCCGAATTTCCTCGGCCGAATCTCCCGGAAGCTTGCGTGCGGCCAATTCAACTGCGCATATGATATCTTTAACTGGAACTGTTTTAGGAGTCGGGGCGAAGTTTAACCCTTTGGATAGTACTTTTTCAGTTGCTTCGTCCAGCTGTAATTCAGTTAGGTTGACTATTGTGTGTTTAGAACTTTGTTCCTCTGCCGGACGCTGATAGTGACAGGCGGTTAAATTTGGAAACCTGTCTGACTGATGTCTTGTCAAACTCCAGGTACGCCTGAGCCGACGTAGCAGTATCTACCCAATCCCAGGAGGCCGGCGACAGTATGGCAGCAAGCTCCAAATGGCAATGATATAATTCCAGGGCGTTTTTATCAAGTGAAAAACGTGTGTAGCGAATGCGCTCTCGTAGAAGCGAAAGACTTGCACGACGTAGAATCCGGTTGGCTTTTGGAGTATCAATATGATGGCCAACCATACAAAAGCGAGGCACAATGTTTGAATCTCGACACCTCAGTAGGAAGACCAAGGAGCACAAAAGTCTAGCCTTCTTCTTTCGTAATTTTTCCAGATGTCTTACCCTCATGTACATCTCCTCCCCGTA
Organism: Vandiemenella viatica; assembly: GCA_031002005.1. Lineage (NCBI taxonomy): Eukaryota > Metazoa > Arthropoda > Insecta > Orthoptera > Morabidae > Vandiemenella > Vandiemenella viatica. Next base: position 9,616 of record JARYHS010001378.1, on the reverse strand, counting down.
GAGGTATTTTATATGTGAATGCAGACTTTCCCGGCGAATAAATGACAAAAAATCTTCACAGGTTTGCAGCCGGATTTTATTATAAGATGACAAGCTTTCGGCCACTATCTCAGTAGCCATCTTCAGGTCGATAACAGTAGCGGCGATCTTGCGTTTACGAAAGCCAAGCGTTTACTGGTGTCGCCTAGCAACCTCATGACGCTAGCAGTCTTGCTTCGCTGTGATTGGTCGAGGCGGCGGTCACCCATCCAAGCGCTCACCACGCTCACAATTGCTTAACTACCGGAGCTTAGCAGTGCCGGTCACCCATCCAAGTTCTTACCACTCTCAGCATTGCTTAACTGCCCGAGTCTAGCCGGCTGTCCACACTCCACCGGATCGCCGGCAACCAGGGAACGTGGGCCGCACAGTATCGATAACCCTGGTTTCCAAGCGTTGCTCAGCAAATAACCCATGTCACGGTTAACCAGGTTGTCATGTAACCGTATTTCTATAGCTTCTTTAACCACGGAATCCCAAAAGAAACGAACATTTAGTCAGCACCTTCACGTTGTCAAAGTCCATTCTGTGGCCATTTTCAATAACATGTTGAGCAACAGCAGATTTTTCCATCTGAAAAAGCCGAATGTAGCGTTGAGTGTTCCGCCACACGGGCCTTGATTGTGCGTACTGTCTGTCCAATGTAAGATTTCCCACATTCACAGTGTATACTATACACCCCCGGTGGCTTCAGCCCAAGTCATCCTCACAGAACGTAATAAGTCACGTAGTTTGGCAGGAGGACGAAATATGCTCTGAATACCATGTCGATCTAGTATCCTGCCTATTTTCCCGGATATGTTACCAAGCACAATGGGATATATGCCAGATCTTTATAACCGTTCTTTAGGTTCAATTGGCTGTTTGTTTGGCGTTTTTTGTAGTGCCCTTTCTATTTGGTCCCGTTACAATATCCAGTTTCTCCTGAATGTAGTATGGAGATGTTCCAGTTCCGTCGGCAGACTGTCAGGCATCAGAGATTTCTTTCGCTCTATGCACCAGTGTGTACAATACCGCATTTTTCTGAGCCGGGTGGGTGGAAGCTTCCGGCATGTAAGTAACGGTCCGTATGGGTAGGTTTTCTATACACACTATGAGAAAGAGTCCCATCTGGTTTCGCCGAATAAGAATGTCCAAAAAAGGCAAGCTACAATTCTCTTCCAGTCCATCGTGAAACGTATGTTTGGGTGAATTCCATTTAGATGGTCCAGAAATTCATTTAGACTTGTGATCCCATGGGGCCAAACAACAAATGTATCATCCACATATCGGAAGAAACATGCCGGCTTAAGAACAGACCTTTCTATTGCTATACTCTCAAAATGCTCCATAAACAGATCAGCAACAACAGGAGACAAAGGTGACCCCATTGCCACAACCATCCGTCTGTTCATAGAAATCTCCACCGTACGTAAGTAAGTGGATGTAAGGACCAACTCAAAAAGATCAACAATGCTAGATTCAAAGAGATTTCGTAGCAGCTGCAAAGTGTCTCTCAGTGGAACTCTAGTAAAAAGTGAGACTACATCAAAGCTGACCATAACATCGGTCTCCGAAAGGTGCATCTTTGAAGAACACTGACAAATTGTGTTGAGTTCACAACATGGTGAGGACCTTTCCCTACGTAGGAACCAAGCATACTAGCTAGATATTTAGCCAGACCATATGTGGGACTACTAATGGTACTCACAATAGGCCGTAAAGGGACGTCCTCCTTGTGAATTTTTGGCAGACCATAGAATCTAGGTGGTCTGGCAGCACGAGGTCGAAGACCCTTAACGACTTCCGATGGAAAACACGTCTTCTTTAGAAGTGCTGTTACCTTTCTTTCTATTTTCGAAGTTGGGTCCTCATTGAGCGGCTTGTAAGCAGTGTCATTAAGCAGCTTTCTTACCTTGGTCTCATACATTTCAGCAGTAATAAGGACAGTAGCATTACCCTTGTCCGCTGGTAAGACCACAATTTCATCATTCTGGCGTAAAGCTCTTAAGGCCATGCGTTCAGATTTTGTGATATTCGACTTTGGAAGTTTGGCTCTCTCCAGAACCCTGCATGTTTCCCTCCGAATTTCCTCGGCCGAATCTCCCGGAAGCTTGCGTGCGGCCAATTCAACTGCGCATATGATATCTTTAACTGGAACTGTTTTAGGAGTCGGGGCGAAGTTTAACCCTTTGGATAGTACTTTTTCAGTTGCTTCGTCCAGCTGTAATTCAGTTAGGTTGACTATTGTGTGTTTAGAACTTTGTTTCCTCTGCCGGACGCTGATATCGTGACAGGGCGGTTAAATTTGGAAACCTGTCTGACTGATGTCTTGTCAAACTCCAGGTACGCCTGAGCCGACGTAGCAGTATCTACCCAATCCCAGGAGGCCGGCGACAGTATGGCAGCAAGCTCCAAATGGCAATGATATAATTCCAGGGCGTTTTTATCAAGTGAAAAACGTGTGTAGCGAATGCGCTCTCGTAGAAGCGAAAGACTTGCACGACGTAGAATCCGGTTGGCTTTTGGAGTATCAATATGATGGCCAACCATACAAAAGCGAGGCACAATGTTTGAATCTCGACACCTCAGTAGGAAGACCAAGGAGCACAAAAGTCTAGCCTTCTTCTTTCGTAATTTTTCCAGATGTCTTACCCTCATGTACATCTCCTCCCCGTAGAGGTATTTTATATGTGAATGCAGACTTTCCCGGCGAATAAATGACAAAAAAATCTTCACAGGTTTGCAGCCGGATTTTATTATAAGATGACAAGCTTTCGGCCACTATCTCAGTAGCCATCTTCAGGTCGATAACAGTAGCGGCGATTCTTGCGTTTACGAAAGCCAAGCGTTTACTGGTGTCGCCTAGCAACCTCATGACGCTAGCAGTCTTGCTTCGCTGTGATTGGGTCGAGGCGGCGGTCACCCATCCAAGCGCTCACCACGCTCACAATTGCTTAACTACCGGAGCTTAGCAGTGCGGTCACCCATCCAAGTTCTTACCACTCCTCAGCATTGCTTAACTGCCCGAGTCTAGCCGGCTGTCCACTACTCCACCGGATCGCCGGCAACCAGGGAACGTGGGCCGCACAGTATCGATAACCCTGGTTTCCAAGCGTTGCTCAGCAAATAACCCATGTCACGGTTAACCAGATTGTCATGTAACCGTATTTCTATAGCTTCTTTAACCACGGACTCCCAAAAGAACGAACATTTAGTCAGCACCTTCACGTTGTCAAAGTCCATTCTGTGGCCATTTTCAATAACATGTTGAGCAACAGCAGATTTTTCCATCTGAAAAAGCCGAATGTAGCGTTGATGTTCCGCCACACGGGCCTTGATTGTGCGTACTGTCTGTCCAATGTAAGATTTCCCACATTCACAGTGTATACTATACACCCCCGGTGTCTTCAGCCCCAAGTCATCCTTCACAGAACGTAATAAGTCACGTATTTTGGCAGGAGGACGAAATATGCTCTTAATACCATGTCGATCTAGTATCCTGCCTATTTTCCCGGATATGTTACCAGCAAATGGATATATGCCAGATCTTTATACCGTTCTTTAGGTTCAATTGGCTGTTTGTTTGGCGTTTTTTGTAGTGCCCTTTCTATTTGTCCGTTACAATATCCATTTCTCCTGAATGTAGTACGGAGATGTTCCAGTTCCGTCGGCAGACTGTCAGCATCAGAGATTTCTTTCGCTCTATGCACCAGTGTGTACAATACCGCATTTTTCTGAGCCGGGTGGTGGAAGCTTCCGGCATGTAAGTAACGGTCCGTATGGGTAGGGTTTTCTATACACACTATGAGAAAGAGTCCCATCTGGTTTTCGCCGAATAAGAATGTCCAAAAAAGGCAAGCTACAATTCTCTTTCCAGTTCCATCGTGAAACGTATGTTTGGGTGAATTCCATTTAGATGGTCCAGAAATTCATTTAGACTTGTGATCCCATGGGGCCAAACAACAAATGTATCATCCACATATCGGAAGAAACATGCCGGCTTAAGAACAGACCTTTCTATTGCTATACTCTCAAAATGCTCCATAAACAGATCAGCAACAACAGGAGACAAAGGTGACCCCATTGCCACACCATCCGTCTGTTCATAGAAATCTCCACCGTACGTAAAGTAAGTGGATGTAAGGACCAACTCAAAAAGATCAACAATGCTAGATTCAAAGGACGTCCCTTTACGGCCTATTGTGAGTACCATTAGTAGTCCCACATATGGTCTGGCTAAATATCTAGCTAGTATGCTTGGTTCCCTACGTAGGGAAAGGTCCTCACCATGTTGTGAACTCAACACAATTTGTCAGTGTTCTTCAAAAGACGCACCTTTCGGAGACCGATGTTATGGTCAGCTTTGATGTAGTCTCACTTTTTACTAGAGTTCCACTGAGAGACACTTTGCAGCTGCTACGAAATCTCTTGAATCTTGCATTGTTGATCTTTTTGAGTTGGTCCTTACATCCACTTACTTTACGTACGGTGGAGATTTCTATGAACAGACGGATGGTGTGGCAATGGGGGTCACCTTTGTCTCCTGTTGTTGCTGATCTGTTTATGGAGCATTTTGAGAGTATAGCAATAGAAAGGTCTGTTCTTAAGCCGGCATGTTTCTTCCGATATGTGGATGATACATTTGTTGTTTGGCCCCATGGGATCACAAGTCTAAATGAATTTCTGGACCATCTAAATGGAATTCACCCAAACATACGTTTCACGATGGAACTGGAAGAGAATTGTAGCTTGCCTTTTTTGGACATTCTTATTCGGCGAAAACCAGATGGGACTCTTTCTCATAGTGTGTATAGAAAACCTACCCATACGGACCGTTACTTACATGCCGGAAGCTTCCACCACCCGGCTCAGAAAAATGCGGTATTGTACACACTGGTGCATAGAGCGAAAGAAATCTCTAATGCTGACAGTCTGCCGACGGAACTGGAACATCTCCGTACTACATTCAGGAGAAATGGATATTGTAACGGACAAATAGAAAGGGCACTACAAAAAACGCCAAACAAACAGCCAATTGAACCTAAAGAACGGTATAAAGATCTGGCATATATCCCATTTGCTGGTAACATATCCGGGAAAATAGGCAGGATACTAGATCGACATGGTATTAAGAGCATATTTCGTCCTCCTGCCAAAATACGTGACTTATTACGTTCTGTGAAGGATGACTTGGGGCTGAAGACACCGGGGGTGTATAGTATACACTGTGAATGTGGGAAATCTTACATTGGACAGACAGTACGCAGAATCAAGGCCCGTGTGGCGGAACATCAACGCTACATTCGGCTTTTTTCAGATGGAAAAATCTGCTGTTGCTCAACATGTTATTGAAAATGGCCACAGAATGGACTTTGACAACGTGAAGGTGCTGACTAAATGTTCGTTCTTTTGGGAGGTCCGTGGTTAAAGAAGCTATAGAAATACGGTTACATGACAATCTGGTTAACCGTGACATGGGTTATTTGCTGAGCAACGCTTGGAAACCAGGGTTATCGATACTGTGCGGCCCACGTTCCCTGGTGCCGGCGATCCGGTGGAGTGTGGACAGCCGGCTAGACTCGGGCAGTTAAGCAATGCTGAGAGTGGTAAGAACTTGGATGGGTGACCGGCACTGCTAAGCTCCGGTAGTTAAGCAATTGTGAGCGTGGTGAGCGCTTGGATGGGTGACCGCCGCCTCGACCAATCACAGCGAAGCAAGACTGCTAGCGTCATGAGGTTGCTAGGCGACACCAGTAAACGCTTGGCTTTCGTAAACGCAAGATCGCCGCTACTGTTATCGACCTGAAGATGGCTACTGAGATAGTGGCTGAAAGCTTGTCATCTTATAATAAAATCCGGCTGCAAACCTGTGATGATTTTTTGTCATAATTATTGTTAGTTGATACTTGACTTGGTAGTATAATGATAAGCCTTGCGCCTATCACACAATTGTTTAACAGTTAGTATCAGCCACTGCAGGTATTCGAAAGTCTGTTTGCTTTGTCAGTTGTCACATAACGGAGCTATTCTTGTTCATCGCTCCTTCTCGGGTACAGTGGTGTATACCTGCCTTCACAATAGAAAGCGAGCGGCCTGTCTCTCTTTGTCAACACTCAAAGGGACTGAGGATGAATGTCTCTCAAGCTGGATGGCCAGCGTCCCCAATCCTTTTAGCTTAAAAGCAGGCTTGGCTTAACATGCCAATCTGTGTAGATTTATGGCTGACTGGCGTCTGATGCAGTATTTATGAACAGGAACAGATTTCAACGAAATAACACGAGGTCATCGTGCCAATCACGATAAAGGTGCCCTGGCAATTCCGTGAGCGTCTGGGACAGGAAAATGTTTCCTCCATTAAGCAATTGGTTAAGAATTTGTTATTATTTTGTTTGAACAATTTTGTCCACTTATGGAGGGGATATGGATGGCGATTGGGGATAGAAGAGAAGACTGGAAGGGGAATTATCGACACCGGAGCTGTGGCGGCAGAAATCGAGGACTTGGTTCTCGAGCGTTGTCTTGGCTGGCAGCTTACAATAATAAGCGACCAGACTTTGTATTTTGAAGATTGGATGAGTGTCACCTTCTATTTAAACTCTGAACAAGTGCTTTCTCACATGGTGCTGTGTGGGTGAAGTCAATTGAGGAGTCGGCGACTTCGAGGCCTGCACACTATTTCACGGTAATAACATTTCCTCGAACTTTAACTATGAGTGTTTGCACATGAATATTTTGCTCTAAGAGACCACCCAAATGACGCCCTGAGTGGATAGCTACACCCGATAAGAATTTCACTAGCAGACAATAAATACTGAGCTAGAAAAATTAGTTGCGTGCTTCAGAAACAATTGCATTATCTTGAATACTGAATTGAGGAACTTAAAGGTGACCAATAGGACCATATACTAATGCGTGTCCCTTTTGGAAAGATTTTATATTTTTGTTATGTGGTGTCTTTTTTAAACTCAACTGGATATCAACTATTTTATACAGTAAAGAATTATTTTTTTTCTGTAAGCTTCTTCCACAAATTTCTTTCCTCGCCCATCATTTCCAAAACTCGTTAATTTCTTGCTTTTTCTGGCCACTTAATTTTCAGCATTCTTCTGTAGCACCACATTTCTAATGCATCAATTTTTCTTTCTTTCTGGTATTCCTAAAGTCCATGTTTCGCTACCATAAAGTACTGTGCTCCACACATAGAGTTTTAAAAAGTTTTTTCTAATTACTAGATCAATATTTGAAACTAAAAGATTTCTCTTTTCCACAATGGCTCTTTTTGCTAGTGCTATTCTGCTTTTAACATCATTCCTGCTTCGGTCATAGGTTTTTATTTTGCTTCCCAAGTAACAGAATTGACTTACTTCTCCAATTGCATCCGATTATTTTTTTATATTTAATCTACTAGTATTGGTATCATTTCTGCTACATTTCATCACTTTAGTCTTGCTTTGATTTATATTCAGTCCAAAATCTTCCTTCAGCATTTTGTTCAGGCCATTCAGTAACTTCTCAATATCCTCAGCCCTTTCTGCTAACAAGACAATGTCATCAGCAAATTGTAGCATACTGATTTTTTCTCCCTGAACACTTATGCCACATGGAAATTTTTCTTTCACTTTCTTTATTGCTTCCTCTACATGCAAGTTGAATATTAACGGGGATAGACTACAACCTTGTCTCACACCCTTTTTAACTGATGCTTGCCTCTCATGATTCTCTACTTTTATTACAGCCACTTGATTCTTATATAGTTTATAGAGTATTCTTCTATCTCGATATTTTAGACCCGACTTCTTTAAAATTTTGAACATTTTGTCCCACCTAACATTATCAAAAGTTTTTTCTAAATCAACAAATGCCATAAAAGTAACTTTGTTTTTCTTGATCCGCCCTTCAAGTTTTGATCTTAAAGCCAGAATTGCTTCCCTTGTACCGCGATTTTTCCTAAACCCAAACTGATCTTCTCCTACTATTTCTTCTTCTACCCTTTCCATTCTTCTGTATATTATTCTGGTCAGTAATTTTGAAGCATGTGATGTTAGACTAATGGTGCGATAATTCTCACATTTGTTGGCTTGTGCTTTCTTCGGAAGTGTGAAGATGATATTTTTATCAAAATCAGCTGGAATTTCTCCTGTTTCATAACTTTTTGATATCAGCATGAATAATGTTTGGATTTGTTCTTCTCCTAGGGATTTAAGAAGTTCTGCAGGGATCTCATAAACTCCAACTGCCTTATTTCCTTTCAAGTCATTCAGAGCTCTATTAAATTCTGTCCTTAAAACAGGATCTCCTAAGTCATCTATGATAACATCATCTTCCTTATCCATTACACTATTGTTCAAGTTGTCCCCATCATTCTCAATGTATACCTCTTTTCTTCATTTCTCTAAAATTCTGTTTGATCTTCCTATATGCAACATCTACTTTACCTACAACCATTTCCTTTTCTATTTCGTCACACTTTTCTTCTAGCCATTTTTCTTTTGCTTTTTTGCATTTCCTGTTTATTTGATTTTTAAATTGCCTGTATTGCTCTCTTCCTGCATCATTATGAGCATTTTTGCACCTTCTCCTCTGATCCATCAGTTCCAAAATTTCTTCTATGATCCAAGGTTTTTAATACATTCCATTCGTCCTCGGCTGAACTCATTTGAGAGTTATTTCTTAGACCTAGGTCTACCATTTGTGCAAATTTTTCTCTCGTACTAGATTGTTTCAGTTTATTCACTTCCAGTCATTTCTGCTTATGTTGCTTCCTTATTCGCTTGAATTTGAGCCTGCACTTCATTACTGTCAAATTATGGTCAGAGTCTATGTCTGCTCCTGTGTATGGTTTACAGTCTAGAACTTGATTCCTGAATCTGTTTGATCATGATATAATCTAGCTGATATCTGCCCGTATCCCCAGGACGTTTCCAGGTGTATATCCTTGTATGGTTCTTAAACAGTGTGTTTGTTACTACTAGCTTATATCTTTCACTAAATTCTAACAACATGCTTCCTCGCTCATTTCATTCTCCTAGACCAAAACTTCCTACAGTATTCCTCTCTTTTCTTGTTCAATTCTTCTATAGTTGTTGAAAATGACATTGCTTGCATAATCCGGCGCTAAACATCTGCCCAAAAACCATGAGTTTTGTGTTTTCTGTCAATAATTCTATAAACATCTTTTGGTTAGAAGGACTTTTAAAAAACTTGATGATTTTTTCATTAGACCATTCAACTCTGTATTTTTGTCGATTCAAAATTAGAACTTATCACGTTAATAATCTAAAATTCTTGAGTGGCCACATGCTCACAACAACGCACCTATGAACAATGCGTTAAATCCCTTTGACGTGACCGCCAGCCAAGCTATCGCCTAACTTACGATTGTAAAAATGTTTAGTAAAATAAAAATTTGTTGATATATCCAACATTTTCGAGTTAGAATAATGCACTGAAATCCATATTTTTCATTGATTCCAGGTATTTAATACAACAAAATGTCACTTGTGGAACAGAATCTGATTTGGAAATATTTTTTAAAAAATGACGCCAAAGCAACTTGCAAAATATGCAGTAAATGATTGTCCCTGGTCAGTTTTCT
>JARYHS010001377.1:0-19000 GCA_031002005.1 Vandiemenella viatica | reverse complement strand
AGATATCTAGCCCAATAGGTCTACATGGGATGAAGATAAATACAAACAAGAGCAAGCTTATTACATATGCAGATAAAAAACTAGACTTTGATAATAAATTCAGATGGGCATGACATGTTACACAGGAGGAAGGAAATAGTTTCAAAATCTTTGATTTACTGGAGAGAGAGATGAAGGGGATGTACCAGGCAAGTTAGGGAATTGGGTTAAGAACTTCGGCCAGACTATTGCTTGAATGTGGTGGGATAGTATGCGATCCAATTTAGTTGCAGTGGGGATAAAGCAGGGCAGCTAAATTTGTCTTTGAAAATTACCAATGAACACAGTCAGTAACTGATTTGATAAAGGAGCTGAAATGGGATTCATTGGAAGAAAAAAAGGCGAAGAGAATCGCATAAAAGATGTATATTGGTGATGAGGCTTGGTTAGATATTTAATTTAACTGCAGTGGAGCACACGCTCCGGTGGCAATTTCCCTACACACCCAACTTCCCCCTATCTTGCACCCATATACATTTGCCGTCTACAAATTTTAACTTTAAATTCTTTTAACGTTTTCGGTAAGTTGGTTTAAGAGAAGAGCTTGGAAGGGAAAAAACGACCAAGAGCACAAGCTGGCAAGAGGAGTGGAAAGATTTTCTTTTATAGTTGAGGGTATAGTATTAGTTACCAAGAGAAATGATGAATTTACTGCCCAAAACGCTGAAAAAATTTGAAGTTGAAATTTGTCGAGGACAAAAATTGGCGTTTACAGGAAAGGGGATGATTGAGTGTTTATTGAAGTTACCATCAGAGCGTACTATCCATCACAATTAAATTAAATAATTAATTAATTGTTATATAAATGGAAGGAAACATCTGCGCGAAAAATAGCAATAATTTCACTTGTAATACCTCTCACGCCGCACTGGCAATATGATACAAATTTTTCTTTCGGAGGCTCATGCTAACAAATGACTTTGACCAAACAGTGCACAAGAGTTCAGTTCCAGTTGTCAGATATGTTCATAGGACATGTAATCAGTTGGGTGTCATATCCATACGAAAACCCTGAGATTTATCGTGAAGACGTCATTCTTTTCACATCCTCTAACATGTCTATGTGATTATAATGTAAGGAGAGTTCACTTTTTTCAGCCAATCATGAGCCGGGACAGTTCTGTTCCACTTTTCCGTTGCCATGATTGGTGCTGGTGTTTGAGTCGAGCTCGTCGTAGACATGGACGTGTTTGTGTGTGTCTCTTTTTGGACATGTATGCGTAGAAATGGTGATTTACGCCTATTCGACCTTCCTATAACTAGTCTAATTAATGATTTTTGTAACGGGAGTTCTGCCCAGCTAACCAGTGGTCACGGCAGTCCTATCCCACTTCTTCGTTGCCATGATGTTTGTTGTTAGTTTTGTCTTAGTATAAATGGACATTTGTGTGCCTAAATATGGTGATAGAAGTCTAGTCGAAGTCGAGATTTCACCATCAATATATACTTGTAGCCACTGTTTATACAGGGAATATACACTCTCCCATTGCGCACTAACTGTGCTATGTACCGTCTGCTGCCGTATGTGTTTGGCTGCGAAGTGTGTATCACGTTGTTCACAAAGATCATTTAATTTAATTTAATTTAATTTTGCAATTAAATTAAATTAAATTAAATTAAATTAAATTCCCTCAGAACACAATCAGCAACTGACACAATAAAGGAACTGGATAAAGGGAACCGCTGTTCGTTGGAGCTTCTATTGTTACATGCTTGCCGTCCAATGCGCCTATGCGATGTGGAAAATTCCTTTTTAAATTGAATCCTGTTTCGATTTATTTCTATTTCTTCTCTGTTGATGTAGGCATTGTTATTAGTGCTCACTTGTCAAATATTTTGCTGCATGTTTCATAAACATTGTTTCTTATTTTTGATTCACCCAAGTGAAAATTAAAAGCCATTGATTTAAACGAGTTTCCTGTTGCCAAATATCTGAAAAACAAAAATTATTTTCTGGTGAAATATGCAGAGATTGATGGAAGAGACTGAGAAAAAAGTACAGAAGTTACAAAAAATTAAGACGAATCAAAAGTGGTCAGGCTGCCACATCTATGACAAAAATAAAAAATGATACAATTTTGTCAGATGCTATTTTGTCATTTTTGGATCCGTTTGTTGAAATTGAATTTTAAACTGAATCTATTTTCAGTGTGAATATTGATTCACCTGGCATTGAAGTGGTGATTGAAGAAGAAAGGGAACCAGTTGAATTTTCACTTGCATCTTCAAGCAGCAAAACGGCTTCAAAAACTGCTTTTAAACAACCACCTTATAAAATTAATTAAAAAAAGAAAAAAGAAACTGAATCACGTACTGCACCTATAAACAGGTTATTTGCAGAATATATAGAAAAAAAATATTTTCTTAAAAGCTAAGGTCACAATTGTAGACTTTTTTTTTTACAAACTTGGGTGAAACAGTTAAGTGTTTCAAATTGTTAATGAAGCTGCGGAAGCAGCTTTCTTGGCGAAAACAAATCAGCTTGAACAACCACTTACAAATTCATTTCAGTCACAGCCAACACCTCAGTTTCAACAACTACTTTTTCAAATTGAATCTCAGCAGGTACAAACATCACCGCATCTCATTAGATACCAATCACCACTATTATCACAACAAATGAATTTACACTATTCAACAACTTCATCCTCAAATATCGAGACACCTCAAACCCGAGAACTTGAGAATATCTAAATGTCGAAAAATGCCAAAATAATTGAAATAGTAATCACTTATATTAAATTATTATTTTTCTTTCATTGAAGTAGGTGTAACTTATTTTTTAATGTTGTATAACTTTATCAATTTATATTATACAATTTAAATGTCTGTAATTGTGTATTCAGTGTTTTACTTACCTCACGTTCCATTAAATTAGCAATTATCACAATAAAATTTAATAAAAAATTGAATTAATATAATATTCATAAATGTAAGTAGTAAAACTATCCTTAAGCAAACAGCCAAACACTCCTCACGAGTGATTGCTTCTCTAAATTTTGTATTTTGTTTTTCCAAATCTTCTTTTAAAATTTCCAGCAACTCATAAAATTTTTCAGTTGACATCCTGTAGTACTGGATTTTTTTTTTTTGTCGTCTCTCAATAAATCCTTGCCTAAATTGATATTCACCGAAACTTTTTCGTTTAGAACAAATTTCATGATACCACTGCTTTTTCCGCTTAATTTTCTTCTTCAATTAACATCTTAAAAAAGAAGAGCTCTCCATCTGACGTGTCCATCTACACTGAACCGATGGTGTCGATTGTAAAAACGCGACTCGCTGCGTTCAGATGCGTTCAGATGTGCGTTGCAGCATTTCCGCTCAGTGCGATGCGATGCGACGCGACGCGACTCGCCGTAGTGTGCGCGTACCTAGAGCCAATAACAGGGCCGAATTTAAGCAGAGGCAGCCGAACGCCAAAACTACAGACACACCTACAGCCAGGATATGACTCACCTAACAAACTTGGAGGAAATGTCTAACGACAAAGCCTCCAAAACCCTCTGCTGTAAATTAATAGGCAGTAAATTGGCGTGGCTGCTGGGGAGGCGAGCAGGGCAGTCGCCCAGGGCCTCGCTCTTGGAGGGGCCTCGCACAACATCCCGGGGAAAAAAGGTTTGTTTTTTTCCTTTCCGTTAAGCCATCTATGGACTACGACTACGCAACTTCATTTCCTCTTCTTAGTTTCCTTCCTCCGTTGCCAGTACTCTTTCATTCTCAGGCTTGATTTTTCTTCCTCTGAAAATGCTCTCTTTTTCCTGATTGGTTTATCATCAGTCAGATCCTTTACCTCCGCAATTTTTCCTCTGAATAATTCCCTGTCTTGTATGTCTTCCATGCTGATCCCACATCTTTTCAGTTCCTGATGGACCTCCTTCACCCATGGAAAAAAGTTTATATTCGAAACTTTCTATTTTATTCTTAGCTTTTAGTTACAACAATAAAAATGTTGACAAATTTACAGTAAAGTATATATTAATAGTAATAAGTGCCTAAATAAAATTTCTCATTTAGATTTATTCAATAACACATTCATATAAAAGTAAAATTAACGGTATCAAAATTAATTAATTTAGCAGTAACTAATATTTGTTGTAATTTTACTGTAAAACATGATATAAAATATTTGAATTTCGCTCCTCGTTCATCAGAAAACTAATTTGAACACTCGGTTTTGTTACTTTCATCGTGCTTTCGATTTATGCTCGGGGAACTCTCGTTAGTCAACTTTTGCATCTTACGCTTATTTTGCTAAGCTGTTAGTTCAAGCCACACTTAACCGATACCGTACCGTCACCGCACCGACAGTTGACCAAGTGATGGCTCGCCCCTCTCGCGTCCACATTTGGCCGTAGCTCGTCCGTGTGACGGACTGGTTCCCATTCGGTCTTAAGCCTTCCTTAACGTTTTCATGTGGTTGTTTCACAGAATCAATGTTATAAAATCTCCGTTAAAGTGAGTTGCGTAAGGTACTTTATAACCTACAAAAGTAATAAAGTGCGTTACAATACTTTCTTTACCTGACTCACGTTATCACCTCACTGGTATTCAAACGCAGTCTTTATATACCATCATTGAAAGTCTTTTGCACACTATACTGGATTGAAAGATTCTCGCGTTTCTGAACACAATCACAATGAAATGTCAAACGTTAATCACTTCGAACTTGACGTGTTTCTTCTGTTTGTGATTACTTACGATTCATTCGGTATTTTTTATTAATAAAAAACGAGATCATTATAGATTTTAATTTAAATGCAGAGCGTAAAGGTGCGGTATAAAATTTCATGTACTCTCAAACATGTAGTCACAGAGTTTCTTACCGGCTGCATAGTACAGCTCTCTCGTAGCCACCTAACATACTTTTTAACCCTACCAGGAAAAGGAGACCTACAGTTTTACTTGGAATTCCAATCAAGGAGAGTCCTAGCATTTCGCATTAACAAATTAATGCTTTTCGGGAGGTAAAATTCAAATTTAAGACACGTAAAAGTTGCAACCGAGACCGGGATTTTAAATGGGGATCTTCCGTACCTCAATCGTACCCCGTAGCTATCTAAAATATTTCGTCAAATTTATACGGAAAGAAAAATATGTTTTCAAACATAATAAAATAAATATACTCTTTTTCTGAGCAATGCATTTTTTCTGCTATACCAAACAAAAAAATAGCGTGCTACCTTTGTCACAGTATGTGATGGATAATGAAATGTATTTTACGAAAACTTTAGAACAGGGTTTCTCAATGTGGGATTCGTGGGTTCACTACAAGATTTACGTTATGGCGGCTCGAGAGTGTAACACGCAACATCGTGAATAGAGACTGAAAACGAGAAAAATAGCTCCTAAAATCGACTCAACTTGCAACAAGAAACAAGCCCATCCATTAAATTAATTGCTAGAAAATTGCTCTTTCTGACTTTATTACTCTTTTTAGAAAAAAGCACTTATTTTCAAAATAAAAAGCCAGTTTTTTAGTGAGGTTCACCATTGTTTGGGAAATTTCGTAGGGGTACATGGATCTGTGAGTTTGAGAAACCCTGCTTTAGAATCTATATTTTACAATCATCTGATCAATATGGAAGTGAGGTTGAGGAAAAGACATTTTTTTAAGGTAATTGATAACACGAAAATAACATTTGGCGATGAAGGACCGAAAATTTCTGAACTGCTTCTTCATGCTTCTCTATATCCACCAGCGCGACAGCAGACCACCCCGTCAAAAAGTAAACCATATCAGTGACGGCGGGGTGTCGGTTAAGTGTCGGACGACATGCAGTGTCAGTTCAATCGAGTGACCAGAAGTGATGTGTCGTTACTATGACTATGCGGACCAGTACTAGTCTAGTGTGGCCCGACCTGAATGCGTTACAAAATCGTTTGTGAGGCATATATCTTTCAGCAGGTAAATAAAAATTAAAAGATATGAAGTTTTAGTGAATCTTACGTTATTAACAGAACTTATAGTAAAGAGTAAATTGTTAAAAAAATTGTGTAAAAACACTTGTAAATTATTTCTGAGTTAGTTTTATGTGCAAAACAAGGTTTATGAAGCACTTGTAAATTATTTCTGAGTTAGTTTCATGTGCAAAACAAGGTTTTTTCATGAGTACGCGTCAGCGTGATGCCGGTAGAAAATTTGAGTTGGGTAGTTCAAAAAGAAAACGAACTATCAAAAGAAAACTGGTGCTTTAATTAAACATTTTAATCTTAGGAAAGGCCGCAAATATTATTTTCAAATTCGTGCGTGCATTTTTCAGGCATTTATATATGGTACCTTAGTTTATCATCATTACTAATTTGTCGTTAAGTTTTGTAAATCTTCTAATATAATATTTTAAAATTCAAAATTTATTTATTTACTAGCATTTACCCGCTGCTTCGCAGGCGCGGAACTTAACGTGTGTAGAAATTCATGTGGTCTGCACCTTTCCGAAACTGGTACTAACATTTTGAAATTCGGAACAACTTCTTCCACAAAATGTCCTCTTCACGTTTTGCACTCTCGTTTTTCGGAAAAATTGACACTTATTAAATTAAAAATGCTGAAATATGAGTGCGCAACCGAGAAATATTGCCAGCACTGTAAAATTGACACAAATTATCGGTACCTAAACAGTCTCGTTTTGTTATAGAGGCCTTGGATAGGTTAAAATTCGGCCTGGACCACGAGGAAAAAGTTTACGGGAAATTCCTTCTGCGATTTAACCAACATTTCAAGACATTTTATTAATTTTGCAGCACCGGCGGCATGTAATAGCTGGGCGTCGCTCTCATATTTTGGCATTTTTAATTTAAATTGTGGTAACTTTGCCGAAATAGGAGAGTGCAAAACGTGAATAGAACATTATAACGAATCAGTTAATCCAAATTTCAAATGGTTAGTACCAGTAGTAGGTAGCTCCCCCCCCCCCCCCCCTCAGAAATGCCGGGTCTATGGGAGATCGCGATTCCGCTACAACATTAAGTAATATCGTCGTAATTCTGCTGTAGTCAGTTGCAAGGCATGTTATTTGCAACCAGTAATTCCACTGTAATACAGCCTGGACCATTATTTTCAAACAGAATTTAGGTTATATGAGATTTCGTAATTCCATATGAATACAATAATATGTCGTGATAAATAACATGTAGGTATTTTTTTCTTAATAACGTCTATACAACAACCCACATTTCGAGCCTTTTTCCTTCGCCGTATCTAAAAACTGAAGTAGTTAGATTGAAATGTAGGTTGGACCATAAACAAAGTTCGCCAAAAGCCATCTGGAAATACACTCTGGACAAGCACATAGCTGTTTTGTTTTCGGGAGTAGCTTACTTCGCGATACACGTCATCACTAACATGGCATTCATTAAAACAGCTTATTAATTAACAATAATTGAATTTCTCATGCTATATGTTTTTGCAAGAACATTCTGGGTTAGGCTATATTTCAGCCTATGGCCCTTACAAAATAAAACATTTCAGATACACCTAAAAACATTAAATGTTTCACTAACTACATTTTTGGACAACTACGATATCCGAGCCACCGAAATTTGATAAATGTAATGGTTGATTCCTAAATATGTCAATGGGACAAGTCGAAAGCAAAGCATAAACTTTTCTGATATCTCGCTTAATTATCGAGATATCGAATGTTAAAAATCATTTATAGGTACAATTCCTTGTTCTTTTGGTGACGTTTTTCTTCTGGTCAGAGGCGTATTTCAACCCTACGCCACAGCTCGTAAGATTACAAAACACCTATTGTGCATGTTCACCGCGTAGTTCCTAGTACGAATTTGTTTTCTGGTCCAAGCAGCATGTCAACCTAATCACCATAATTTTGAGATACGATACTTCGAAAACTAGGAGAAGTATCAAAAAATGGTATTCTTTACTTTCGAATTGCCTCGTCGAGTTCCAGGTCACTTTTCGGTTCAAGTTTACGTCGCGATACACGACGCTGCTAACTTAAGATAAAATGATTGTATCAATGCGCGTGTCATTGAGGCTTTGAAATTGTAACGCTAGTATTAGCGGAGATTGTGGTTAGGTTGAAATTCAGCCTGGACCATAATGAAAACTGAACCTTTTTGTCTCAGCCAATGGTACGAGGAATTTAGTTATCAGTTATTTAAGCAACTTTCATAAGCACTATGTCACGTTGTGACATCATGTATCGCGACATAAACTACTCCCCACTTTTCAATCTAAACACTTCAAATGTGGCACACGAATCTCGAGAACTGAGTGAGATATCAAATATATATATATATATATATATATTCTTTACTTTTGATTTGTCTCGTCGAGATATATACGAATCGATCATAAAATTTATCAAATTTCAGTAGCTCGGAAATCGTAGGATCACCCAGTTTGGGTAATGATAACACTGTCTATTTTAGGAGCATAAATTATATCAATCATTTTCTTAATACACTATTTTGAACTGCAACAGGGCTAAAACACTCGCAATAATAAATCCAGTGTATTGCAATGTAAAGTTAGCGGTTGTGGTTAGGTTGAAATGCGGCTTGTATTTCACAATCAAATTGCAGCGGCAATAAAACCCTTTAATATACATATTAATCAATAAGTTACTTACCGTAAATATCAAAATTATATTATTCTTATTGAACATTTAATATATTATGTACCAGTTTGAATAGCTAATTCCGCAAATCGAATAATTACAGCCAAAGACAAATGTTGTATAAACAATTCAAAGATTAGTTAGAATATTCATCTTTGGTAAAACTCTGAAACGCGTCATTTCTACAGTAAATTAAATATTAGTAATGATCATTACGTTTGATTCAACCATTCCGTTGATTTACTGTAGCCCAGAGAACAGAAAAACTAAATATTCGAATTAAAAATATTAAACAGAAACATTAGTTAACCTATGTGAATTTTCGTTAGATTTATGTGAAAGTAGTGCGTGTCTGAAAGTTCATAGTGATCTGAAGCTCACAATTTTCCATACAGAAAGATTTTTATTTTTTTTATTGTTTGCTCCTTTCCATGGTACATAAAAGTCATTAGCTATTTTCCCAGATTTTGACTGGCACCATTAGCTGAAAAAACGTTGAAAAACACATCCAAATTGCTGCGGTACTTATTGCGCGATACCCGTTACAGTAAAGAGACAAACGCAGCTTGCTTACAGATATATAATAGTATAGATAACATTTTCGTTTCTCGTCAGTCATAAGAAATACCTACTTTCGATTCACATACTTTACACAAAGGACAAGGGCATCGCGAAAATCTGCCGTCCTGCTCCTCGCAATGGTTAAGGTAGCCGCTTAAGCATCAATAGTCGGAGTCGGAAGCAGCCAGGGCATTTGCCAACAGGGGGGCCCGCACCACATGTATAGCCTAGGGTCCCACAGAGCCTAAATGTGGCCCTGGCCAGGAGAGGATTGAGAACATGGAACGGGACAAAATATCGGAAGTAGCGATTTCGTGAAAGCATGAATAACCGAAAACTAGATGGCCAGACCGGGGATCGAACCTAGGTCACCTAAATGCAAGGTCCGAGCATTAATCGCACATCCACCCTGCTCAGTGTGTCAGAAGTAAGAATATAAAGGCTGTAGGTGTATAGAAACTTTTTTTTATGGATTTACGCCTCGTCGACGTCCCTATCACTCGCGAAAGGACTGGGAGAGGGAATAACAGAAACGGTTGTTCAAACACAATTTGTAATTAAAAATGTGAATGTCGCATGCCGCACGATGAGACCTACAGCGAGAAGCAAGTGCTTTAGCCGATATGCTGCCGGTTTGTGACACTATATTATACATCGTTAATGTGTTCATCATATAAAAAACTGCAAAACAATACAACCAAAAGGTATGTTGCTGCCAGATGAAAGACAAAAAGCAAACATACATTACTACACACACCAGGGTGAAGCAGTGGGAAAATTATTAACTTTTTCAGTGGTATGAAACAGTGTTTCAACCTTTCACAGACCACCAGTGGTCCGTCAAGATGGTATAGGTGGCTTGCAGGCAGAATATTAAAAATCCAAATACTATTTTTGTAAAAGGCTGT
Source organism: Vandiemenella viatica (assembly GCA_031002005.1). Taxonomy (NCBI): domain Eukaryota; kingdom Metazoa; phylum Arthropoda; class Insecta; order Orthoptera; family Morabidae; genus Vandiemenella; species Vandiemenella viatica. The sequence continues at coordinate 8,907 of JARYHS010001377.1, read as the reverse complement.
AAGGGAGTATTAGCTACAAAATGTTTCAATGACAAATACTTCAATGATCTTGGCATTTTCAGAATATCAGGATAAGACAACATTATTCCTACAATAGCCTATTTCCTAAATAGTTTTCAGTCAATTTCAAAGAGAGTGGCATTCGTTAAATGATTGTTTAAAGACCGTTTTCTGAGGGTCTTATAATAGGTGTAAAGGACTGTGGAATATTTTATGGGTTGGTAAACATAGATAGATATATATGATCCCATGTGAGAAGAGTCTCGGGGATGTGGAACATTACATACACTTATTAATAATATCAATTATACTACCAGCAATTGATAAAAATATCGCTACTTAACAAGCCATTAGTATAATCAATAGCCACTGTGATCTGCAAATACAATCCCATGTTAATTACTACATATGTGGAACAGTGTATAGACTTGTTACCAGCATCTAATAACCAGTTATTTTGGTACAGACCAGTTACCATAATAAGTTTCCACTGTAAGGAAAGTAAATAAAAATAAAAGGTGTACGGTCTAGTGTCTTTTTATTTTGGGCATTTAGGTAAGTGGTATAGTGTAGTATCCAGCTTATAGTAACATCATTATTCAATTGGTTATTAAACACCAAGAGTCTGGTTAATATCTAAGTAACTTACAATAGTTCACTTCCAATTTCATAATCATTTTTCCACATAAATTTAAAACAGGGTTTTAGATTTATTATGTTATAATAGTGCTATGTCCAAAATGTTTATAATATACTCATAGATAAAGAAACCTGCCCACATACGTTAAGTAATCCCCAGCATTATAGACGCTGTAGAAGATATGTTCTCAACCTTTCTTTAACCATTGCAGTTCTTTCGGGCAAAAAAAAAAAAAAAAAAAAAAAAAAAAAAAAAAAATTACTCGTCATTCCCTTTACGGAAAAAACTCATACCCACACCGACTCCTGTTCTTGCAATCAATAATGTAACCAACAGTGTTCCAAATTTTATTATTGCTATTATTTGGACAGTACCTCTTTTTTTTTTTTTAAATTGTGTTTCTTCGGGCACCTTATAGGTGAAGTATGCTATACTATATATTTATCACAAGAAAAGGGAAAATGACTCATCACTCACCAAAGTTGAAGGCAGCGACGGGAGAAGCACATATATCACGAACACAAAAAATACACAATATTTCGGTCTTAAACCTTCTTCATGTTAAAGAGAATGAGTCATGTGGTTCGGGAGGTGTGCACACGCCGAAGATTCCTACAATGTTTTTCACTTCACTTTGCATCATTTACTTGTTTCCAAACCTAAATTTGATTAATATTTTTCTTAGATTGTTTTACTTAATTTTCTAAAACAAACTATACTTATTAACTTTCGAATACATTAATTAGTGAATAAAGTTTATTATTCCAAATTGTACATTATATTCTTTCTGATATCCCATATTCCTTTTTTTTTAATTTTAGGTGATCCTAGACGTCCCACAGGCTATTGATTGGGTTCAGACAGCTAAAAAGATGAGCTGATTCCTTTCACCCCAACTATCGGACCAATAGGATCACTGATAAAATAAAATAAAATAATTTATTAGACAGCTGCAATATACTAATGCAGTATATACAATAAAAATGTTCATTTCAGCACTCGGATGACATTTTTTGAAATTTGCAACTATTCAAAACTTTGAAAGATGTAATGTACGTTACCTGAAATGCGTAGCTTAACATTTAAGCTGAAGAAGGTATGATCAGAGGTTCGAAAAAACATTTAAGGACATAAACATTTCCATTCGAAGTCATAGAAATTCCTTCTACCAATTTGGTCTGTTATTCACCTATATGTAGAGCATCTTCGAATCTTGCTGTACGCCGCTTTAAAAGAGTTTTTAAATATTTTAGAAATTTTACCACATAAACCAAACAGTGTCAAACGGTCGGGTTTCGATCTAGGAAAATAATATGAAGACAGTGTTTGGATCTTAAATACTGCAGATTTGGAACATCTATTGTCAGGGTTAAATTATTTAGCTACAGGAATTTATGTACAACTCAGTTCTTCATCACCGTTAGTTTTAATGCAGCATAACTAGTGTTGTAAAAAAAACGTTTTTTTTCTGACTTGAAAAGAAAAAAACATGAAAAAAACTGTGAAAAAAAAACGTTTTTTTTCTGGGACATGTTTTTTTTTTCATAACTACTAAATTTAATATTTTTAAGACATTTATCGTTTAATATTACTGTTTTAGAGTTTATACTAAATACTTATCTCAATTTTTAAATCTACTATATTTTTCTGGTTCAGTAGAAAAAAAAAATTACAAAAATAATGGCAACATTGACTGAAGTTTTCTTTTATGAACGGGGACTTACCGAACAGGCTAGGTTGCACGAGAAGGAATCCCCGTTGTTTGGATTGGTACTCACTATTTGAACTAGTGCTGCCAGCCCTACAAATTTATCTGTAGACCTAAGGATCTTTTCAAAAAATTAGAAATTTTAAATTTATCAACGGGTTTTTGCCGCTTTTTTATTACTTATTGTGCTTTCCATATATTCGTAAATTTCTTAAACTCGCAGTATATAGTGATACTGAGTCATTAAACTGTCAGTAATTATGAATCATTTCCTCGCAACCATTGGCGTAAACCGACGATTGAAAAGAAATAAAGCTCCTGTTTTGTATGATAATAGATTTAAATTCAAACTTATAAGACCTTAATACAGAATTATCGGCGCAGTCTTTATGCACAGTGCGTACTTTGCTCACAATTTAAAATTGCAATATCAAAATCTTTTGTGTACAATACAACCAGTAAAAGAAAATGTAACTACTTCTGAAGTTATGGACCTAGAGGAGACAGAAGAAGAAACAGAAAATTTCGACTCCGACCGAACTAGTGTTGGTAATACTGATACTAGTGAATGTGGTACTGACCAAGAGGATGGATAAAAAATTATGTTATCTTTATTGATACATTTATGAATCACTAGCCTCGTACCCGCGACTTCGTGGATGAAGAATTTTTTTGCCAGAATTAAATATAAAAAGTTGTTGGTAACGAAGGATTGGTCCCAAACAATATCGAGTCGGCATAATATGACAGGAAAGCTATCACTATATGATTCTACCGTCGAACCTGCCTCTTGAAGAGAATCAATTTCCAACATATTTCTGTCACTATTCGATAAGATTTCAAAATTTCTTGACTACAACTGTTAATCATACTGGAAAAAATATCCTGTGCCCTTCATACAGCTTTCCTTATAAAATTCCATCACAACGATATAGCCATATAGTCGTCAAACGTAACAAAAAGACAGAGACTTACTTCCGTATTTATATTAGTATTACTGTTGTTCACACTCACACACTGACTGCGAACAACACCTGAGGGATTATTATAACGTAAAAAAGTGTACACCTACAAAATTGCAAGACTACCTACGATTTGCCTCGCATTGCACCCCTAACTTTATAATATCTACAGTTTAACATTCAATCCGAATAACCTACGGCCCAGGCCTGACTCTTACGATGAAAAACAATTTTTAAATAATCTTAGCCTTTACGGAGATTTGAACCGGAGACCACGACGTTCGTAAGCAAGCTCTTTAGCCATTTTATTTAATTATTATTATTATCAATTTATTGTTAACAAACAGTTTAGACATTCATAACAGCAAATTTTACAAATTTGAATAACAGAATTTCTTTCTGGTTTTCTGGACATAACTAATCTAAAGGATTACAATTTGTCCCATCTCAGACTCTTCACTCGTTTTCGACGGGGGAAGCTCGAGGGGTTCACTGTGGCGGCTGCAAGGCCTCGTGGGGGGTACTCATTGTCGGCGGTCTCTTCTTCCTCTTGCGTCAATCCGCACTTCAGTTCGTTGCTGGGTGTCGGTTCTGACGTGGGAACATCTCTTACCGGCGTCTTTTCTTCGGAGTCGGTATCTTCCGTCTTGCTTCACCAACGTTGTCTTGACTTACTGGTATCGCTTGATAATTGTGGGTGCTGGAACTCTTATTTCTTCTGTTGGTTTTATGGAGGTATTATCACGCTCAAGAAGCGTGCGAACTTATCTTTGTATTTTTCCCTTTTAAGTATTTTGTTGTGTTCGATGGTTAGGTAATACCAGAAATCCTCTATTGACATCTCTCCTCTTCTTCTGATGACGTAGTGGGTGTAGTTGCCCAACAGCCAAAAGTGAGCGTTTCTTTTAGTCGCAGGATAAATTGTAACATCTGGGAATAAAATATCTTGGGGCGTGAATTTCTGTGGAGTAGTTCTATTGATTATGGCTAGTTTGCTTTTCGTCCACCTCCATATGTCTGGAACTTCACATCCCAGCAGACGATGTTGTATCGTATCCTCTAGATTTCAGCGTAAAACACTGTGCGGAAGGGCAATGGTGTAGTGAGGACAGCTTTTGATTTGAGTTTATCTTCCTATGTATTACTCTATGCCAAGTGGAACGTGCGTGGCTATTGATGTATTCATTGTGAACATTCTGCCATATTTTTTTCCAGTCGTCTCTTCTGTACGTAATTTCTAGTTTGCTTTGCGTCTCTCTTAGCAACATGTCATACAGCTTCTTAGTTGTTGGAATAGGCTCACCGCTGGTTATGTTTAAATAGCTATTTTCTATGTGGAATATGCGAAAATGTCTTAAATATGCATTTATATGGCTGATATCGACTGGTGCCGTACTGCTTCGTGGTTCTAGTTCGTTTAATGTGTATCCTGTTATACTACTTTCCATGTCTTTACGGTGTTTGTACATTTTCCTCATGTAGATGGCGGTACATTTCGTTTGTATATCCACGAGCTTCAGTCCTCCTTTATCATATGGCATCTTAAGTATTTTGTGATGGATCTTAAAAATGTGTCCACTCTGTATGAACCAATTTATCGCCATTTCCATTTTCTTTGCTATTTCAATCGGTATTGGAAATATGTGAGCTAGGTACCATAGTTTTGGGAGGGCAACTTTGTTTATCAGCTGTATTTTTTGTATGGTATTTAGTTCTCTGTTTGAGAAATCTTTCATCTTGCTCCTAATTGCTGCTAATAGCGTCCTCCAATTTGCAGCCGATGCTTTCTGTGGTGTATTATTAAATTCAATGCCTTAGATCTTTATTTTGTCACGTGTTGGTATCCAGCTTGTGCTCTCCGCATCCATAGTATCACTTATTTTCAGACTTGCGGATTTTTTTACATTGAGTTTTGCGTTTGAAGCCCTTTCGTATGTCCTTAGTAACTCCCGTATTTTCTGTATGTCTAATGAGTTGGTGGTGATAATATTTATATTATCTGCGTACGCGCACACCGCAATTTTATTCTCTCGGATTTTTAATCCAGTAACCGTATTGTAGACTGTTGCTAGAAAGGGCTCAACTGCGAGTGCGAACAAAAGCATGGACAGTGGGCATCCTTGTATGGATCTTGTTATTCTTAATGGCTTTGTTATTAACCCGTTTATGAGTACTCTTGATGTCGCTTGGTGTAACAGCGTGTAGATTATATTACATATTTGCTGGCTGAAGCCCATCTTTTCTATAGTTACTATTAGATATGTATGGTTTATGCGGTCAAAGGCTTTATTGAAATCTAATGACAGGACGGATGCTTTTGCGTTTGCAGCCTTCGAGAGTGCAATTGTATCTCTGATGTTTGTTATTGTTTGAATTATCGATCTGCCATTCCCAGTACAGGTCTGATATTCCCCTATTACTTTCTCGGATACATTTCTAAGCCTTATGGCGATAATTCGACTGAATACTTTATAGTCCGAGTTCAGCATAGTGAGTGTTCTAAAATTTTCTATGTCTTTCTTATCTGGTTCTTTGGGGATTAATATAATTAATCCTTCTACTAGTTCAGTTGGAGCTGGTTGTACATGTCTTCAAATTCTTGTTTTATTAAGTCCCAGAATTCCATGTAAAATTCTATTGGTAGTCCGTCCGGGCCAGGTGACTTCATTTTCGGGCTTCTTCTTATGGCGTTTTCTATTTCTTCCCGTGTTATTTTCTGTTTTATGGTTTAATTGTCTTGTTGAGATAACACGGGCTTGATCTATTGTAATATTTTTTGAATTATTCTTTATCAATTGTCTCTTCTGTATATGTTTTGCTTAGGTATTTTGTTACTTCTTCCTCTATTTGTTTTTGATCCACAAGTCTGTCTCCTCCTTCTGTTTTTAGCTCAGTTATTAGCTTTCTTTTTGTGTTCTGTTTTTCTTTGCTATTTTCCCATTGCTTTTGCTGTCTGGAGTAGATTATCATGGCGTCTCTGAGTTTGGGTTTTGCACATTCCAACCACCATTGCATTGTTGTATTATATTTACTTTTTTGCCTCTTGCAATGGTTCCACTTGTCGTTGACTACGTGTTTCAGTTCGTTGTCGCTTAGAAGGGAGGTATTTAATTTCCACTGCCCCCTTTTTCTGATTACTTTTTGCGGGTCTAAGTTTATTTTACAGTGGTATGCATTGTGGTCTGAAAAGGCTAAAGGCCAGATCTCTACTGAGGAAACTTTGCTGGTTATATCAGGTGAGACATATATTCTGTCCAGTATACTGCCATTGAGCTGCCAGTTCACTACACGGAAACACGGTCTGGAGACGTCCACATCCAACGTGTCTGCCTATCGCCGTATTTCGAAGTTATGAGACAACATGTGTTATTTATACAGATAATTTTTCAACCAAATGTAGACAGTATTTTTCTACTTGTTTCAAAGGATAAGTGTGCAAAGTTTCATCGAGAGCAGATGAAAACTGTGGATTTGTATTAAGAACAAACAAACCAACAAACAAACCAATAAACAAACAAACATACATTCTTCTTTATATATAAAGATTACTGTGGTTTACACTCACACACTGACTGCGAACAACACCTGAGGGATCATTATAACGTAAAAAAAGTGTACACCTACAAAATTGCAAGACTACCTACAAACCAACAAACAAACAAACATACATTAATCTTTATATATAAAGATTATGTAAGACATTATATGATTTAGTAAGATTTAAAACACACATGTAAAATGTAAAACTATAATTTATCAAATATATTGTTTTCTTAAAAAATAAACATTTTTTTTTAAATAACCAAATAACTAGGGTGCTAGGCTTTTTTTTCATGTTTTTTCACAAATCTGAAAAAAACTTTTTTTTAATTTGCAACACTAAGCATAACACAATGCTGTTACCCAGCATGTTCGATCAACACAACTTTTGGCAGTTGTCTTCATCTCTGAAGCTAGAAATACAAGTAATAATAATATGCACGAGGTACAATGTGTTTCAGCAGTTTTTAATCATCAGATATTAAATTAGTGCAAAATCTTTGAAAGAACTGATACTTGAGTTAAAAAATACACGGCTCCTTTTGCGAAGTTCGCTATCCCTCCTACAGCTGCAGACAAGCTGACAATAAAGGAAGGACATAATAGGTTGTTTTTTTTTTTTTTTTTTTTTTTTTTTTTTTTTTTTTTTTTTTAAATACCCACATTCAATTTCAGTTTCACATGCATGATCCTATTAACCATCAATGTTGCAGCTGGTACTCCAAATATAGCGTCCCTACCATCTTTCTGCTCGATGCCCTCTCTGCCAATACGCGACCAGCGTTTCTAATATCGGCATCGTGTGCATAATCTGCATTGTGTTTCCTACAGGCCCCATGGTACCCGTCAGATCAAGTTTAAGACATTTTTGTATTTTATTACTAGCACAGCAGAATTGATATGTGGTGGCTTTACGCCTCGTCGACGTCTGGATCATTAAAGAGGTAGTAAAGGATGGAAGCATGGAACCTGAAGCAATTCAGCCTAGGTCCTTTGAAGGATCCACTCTGGCACTTACCTGAGTGATTTCGGGAAAGTATGGAAAACTGAAATCTGGATGGTAGGACGGGGATTTGAATTATCGTCCTACCGAATGCGATGCCAGAAAGTTACTGCTCGCCCACGGTGATATACGGGCATATATTTCTATAGCTAGCCTTCTTTTTTTCCATTGTTAACGATGAAACTACTTTGAATATTCTTGTGACTATATGTAACTATGTTGCATCACTACACACTGATGGATATGAGGTTCCTGAAATAACTTTCATTGCCAGTGAACAGTGAGAGTTTTGCCAAACAGAATCGAAAAATGATCGCTATATCCCTCGAGTCAACAAGGGAAATCTTGCGCGTACCGTTAAACTGTGGAAACCTAATCCGGTGCTGTTGGAACACTACAATGGACTTAAATTCGAATATGTGCATGTGCTTCCAAAATTAATGAATTTAAGCCCATCGAAAGGATTCATTATTTTACATGTAGTAACAGTGTTACACCAGCCAGTAATATTCTGCATACTTCTGTGTGTTTAAAGCATCGTGTAAAAAATCAGTATAATATAAGATATTATTTTTGCACTGGTCACTTTTCCTTCTATCCACACTAGACTTTTTTAATATTTCTAAAAACGTCATTAGAAGCAACGTTAACCTGATAATGCTCAGTAATCAAGACAACATTTACAACGCCTGCGTACACACTAACTCTTATCGTCCAATGAGTTTAGAAACGCCTATAGATACCACTGAACTGTTTGCAAGTATTGATTCTTGGTTATTGACAAAGACTGTAACATGTTTTGTGTGAATTACCGTTTTTAATGTTTGAATAAATACGGTATCACCGAGAGTTGTGGTGTAACGGTTAGCGTTCTGGCCTCGCATTCGGGAGGACGGCGGTTCGAATCCCCATCCGGGCATCCTGATTTGTGTTTTCCATGGTTTCCCCAAATCACTCCAGGCAAATGCCGGGATGCTTCCTTCAAAAGGCCATGGCCGAGTTCCTTCCCATTCTTTGCCCCCCCAGCCTTTCCCGTCTCTAAAGACCTCGCTGT
>JARYHS010001376.1:0-11159 GCA_031002005.1 Vandiemenella viatica | reverse complement strand
TTTTTTTAAATATTAGTTAATCATAGTGAAATGAATTCCATGTTTTTTTAGAAATAGTCACAAAATGTTCAAAATAATGGAAAAATATTTTTGAACTGTGTAATAATTTTAGATAGATTTACAGTGATTTATTCAACGTTTGCCTGTGTGGTTACAATTCAGGTGTTGCACATGACTATTTATTTAGGACATTGGAATTGTGCCTGAAATTATATAAGAATATAATTTCAGATCCTGAAGTCACATATAATTTGACAAGTATTTTAATGCATTATTTTTTAATGGAGTTCCATTTTTGTGTGAATAATGTTGGTGCCAATCAGATTACTGTGCGCTTCTGTTTTAATATCTTAATTCATAATAGAAAATCAGTTTTAATATGAATTTTTGCTACATTTAGCCATGTGTATTAATGGGCATTATGGAGATTAAATTTCTTTAACTTTTAGACAAATATTTTCATTTTTGTGTATCACCTAAAAATTTTGTAATAACCTTTGTCCTGTCACAAAAAAATTGAGATATATCTTAATGAAAACTGGTAAAGTTGTTCAATCAGAAAAATAGCTGACAAACTTTGTTGCTTGTCACTAAATACTTGGGAAAGGAAGATTTTAACCTTGCTACAATTTAAAGACAGATGTCAAACATAAGTAATTTTAACTCTTTTACTTCATAATAGGTTAAAGAATGTAGTAACTGTACATAAAGGCTGTTATGATCCTGATTGTCGTACCAAATGTCATGGGAAAGATAATATAACATTCGGAAATACCTCTGTTTTCTCTGTGAGCAAATCCTACTTCAATGTTCACTAAGATGCTTAAAACTCACTGATTTTATCACTTTCAATAGCATGAAAGTGACAAACATTTTTCAAAAAAAGGACATAAAAATTACTTTGAAAGTTGGGGAACATATAAGTGTAATGGACTACAAACTGTCAGCTAAAGACTAGACCTACCAAACATGGTGAGTGAGCAGTAACGCTACGGCCTCGCTTTTGGGAGGATATAGGTTTGAATACCCGTCGAGCCATCCAGATTTTGGTTTTCCATGGTTACCCAAAGCAACTCCAGGCGAATTCCAGGATGGTTCCTTCAAAAGGCCATGATCAAATACCTTTTGCTTATGGCTTTGTCTCTTTGATGTAATTAGAGTCGGGGAAGGAATTTGGCCATGGTCTTTTGAAGGAACTATCCTGAAATTCACCTGCAGCGACCTGGGGAAAACATGGAAAACCCAAATCTGAATGGTCCGATGTGGATTTGTACCTGCGTCCTTCCAAATTTGAGACCAGAGCGTTACCACTCACCCAACAAGCTTGTTGCCAAATTGCCTCCTGTTCCTCGTCACCAGCCCTTTTCCACCTCTAATGACCTCGACGAGGTGTAATGCAATCAAAAAACTTAACAAAGATACAGTCAGCTTGCTGAAAATGTACGCGTGTCCAAAAATGCCAGCATATACGATATAATACTAGAAAAACTGGAAATCTCCTAGATAGACTGAGAAAGTAGGTGGTATTAGTTTGGGACTTTACAAGAATGCTGGAATACTTTTAAAACTAGGAATGCCACAATCGATAAATATACATTGGAGAAAAAAGACAAACAGTGAGGAATCGGGTGAGGCTATGGCAATATTATTCAAGCTGAATTGTGGATACAAAATATAGGCTCACATAATCGCTTCAAAGTATAGCAGAGTACCTCTTTCAAGAAGACAAAACTGTTTCTAGAAAGGTCTTTCATCTATTGACGCAGTATTTACCATACAAACTTGCTGAAAAATGAAGATAAATTAGTTTAGATACTCATATTGCTTTTATCGACTGTGTCAATGCCTTTGATAAGGCAATGCAGTTTAAACTGTAGGATGTATTTGAGCAAAAAGGCCTTCCAGAACATTTAATACTGGTTATTAAAAGTTTATACAGATGCACCAGCATAATTTTAGACAACCCAAATGATGAAGCTGCAAAGCCAATAAAACCAACCAAGGAGTTAAACAAGGCTGCTGTCTGTTTCCAGTATTTTATATGTTTAAAACCTGATAAAGAAATGGCAGGCACTAACATCAAAATAAATTCAAATCGGAAAGACAAATCATTTAACACCTTACTCTATTCATCATAAAGTTATGGTCACCTTCTCAGGAAACAATCTACAGAAAAATATGTGGTACAAATACTAAAATTCATAACCAAAACATACTGCTTAATCTGTAAAAGTAAAACTAAAGTTCCAACCTAAGTTGCACAGTTTTTCAGTGTTGTAGAACATTAAAAGGACTTTGGATAAAACTTTTGCAAAAAAAAAAACTCAAGTTAAATTCTATAAAACGATGGCAATCCAGCACTGTTGTGTGGAAGTGAAATATGCATTCTTAAGAAAAAATAAATAAATAAATAAATAAAAGAAGATTGAAGCTAAATACAAGCCACAGGTTTGAAGTGTTTTTCCCGCGCAGTTGGTTATTGCACCGTGATGGTTCCCAACGATGACAGGGTTAGCTGGTTTGAATCCCAGTGGTGGTGCACAATTCCTTATCACCAGACTGTGCACCAAAATCTTGGTTTAAATCACAAACATCTCCACAGTGTGTGGAGCGAGGGCATATGACACGATGGTGATTCATCCCTCCGATGGGGACTGCAAGTCTGGTGGTCCCCCTTCTGTCTTTTGGAACAGTAGGCCTGAAAGGGCTGGTGCTGGGTATCAATCTCTCCCTTCTTCATATCTCATTTCTCTCTCACACACACACACTTGAAATAACACATACAAACACACACTGGGGAAGGCAACGGGAAACTTCCCAGTTCATCTTACCAAGAGAGCTCCCAGGGAGGGTTCACACTCCATGGGAGTCCCCTATGCCCGGTACTGGGCATGGCATCAGAAGAAGAAGTCTTAAAGGGTGTAACAAAGCAGATCATATGTGCAAGGAAGTAATAAAACAGAAATTAGAGATTTTCACAGTCAATAACAAAATTGAAGAATAAATGGTATGTAAAAATTCCAAGAATGTTTGTGAACATCTTCCCAAGCAGGCCATGAAGTACAAGCTTATAAGTAGATGACATTTAGGAAGACCATGACACAGTCTGTCCAAGGGATCAGAATGGGCTCATTCACTGAATGGTGTATATACATAATTGAAATCTTTCTGGTGGATATTTACTCAAATTTTCCATCAGATTTGTTTAAATAATAATAAAACATGGGAGAGTTAACAATCCACAAGTGAATTAAGACTGCAGCATGAGTTATGATTAGAAAGCAGCAAGGGACGATTTCAGCTTTATTCCTATATTGTAATACTATTGGGTTTCTTGCAGTAGGAAGATGGTTTTTTCATAGTTTTTATAAATATGTACAGGTGATAGCAAGGTTACTTCCTACAAGGCCTTGCCTTGGGCAATTTTCCTTAAAATGAAAAAAAATTGAAGACTGCCTTCATTTTTGATTGTTCCATTGGTTCATCTGGTTAATTTCACTATCATGTTTCTTTTTCTAGATACTTTTTGGTTGGTTCCATTGCCACATTATAAGAGGCTATCAATCTTTAAGTAGCCTTATACGAGGCATGTTTTTTAAGTAAGTACTGTTTTGAAATTAAAAAAAGACGTGCAAATATATCTCAATAATTTTATTTTTACCGTACTCTACTTTTCTACATAATTCCCTTCAATATTTAGGCACTTGTCATAATGTAGTACCAGTTTTTGAAAACCCTTCTCACAGAAGTCTGCCGCCTGACTTGTTAACCACTGCATCACAACTGTTTTGACTTCGTTATCGTCTTCAAGACGCTGATCGCCCAGGTGTTTCTTCAAGTGCAGGAACAGATGGTAGTCACTGAGCGCCAGATCAGGGCTGTACGGAGGATGATCTAGAGTTTCCCATCGCAAAGATGTGATGAGATCTTTGGTCTGATTAGCCACATGTGGACGGGCATTGTCATGCAGCAAAACGGTGCCCTTCCTTAACTTGCCAGGTCTTTTGTTCTGGATTGAACAGCGCAGATTGTTCAATGTCTCACAATATGCTGCTGCATTGATTGTCTCATTATGAGGCAGAAATTCCACAAGCAATACTCCTTTTCTGTCCCAAAAAACTGTGCACATGATTTTCCGGGCAGAAATCATTTGCTTGAACTTCATTTTTTTTGGGTGAATCTGAGTGCCGCCATTCCATGGATTTTTGCTTTGATTCAGGTGTGACATAGGCCACCCATTTCTCCCCCATAACGATTTGGCTTAAGAAATCATCACCATCATTGTGGTACCGCTCAAGGAAAGTCAATGCACTGCCTAAACGTTTGGTTTTGTGCACATCCGTTAACATTTTCGGTACCCAAACGTGAGCACAATTTTGGTAATTCAAGTGCTCGGTCACAATGCCATACAAAACACTACGAGAAACATTAGGAAAGTCATCACACAAGGAGGAAATCGTAAAGCGTCTGTTTTCTCTCACCTTATTGTCCACTTTCTGCACCAAACTTTCATTAACGACCGAGGGACGTCCACTCCGTTGTTCGTCATGCACATTTGTGCGGCATCTTTAAATGCTCTCACCTACTTTCTCACCATTCCATCACTCATATTGTTTTTTCCGTAAACTGCACAGATCTCACGATGAATATCGATCGGTTTTAGGCCTTTAGCATGAAGAAATCTTATAACAGACTGTACTTCACAGTTGGCGGGACTCACGATTATTGGAGGCATCTTAAACACTCAGTGAACAATGTAAACAAGGAAGAATTAGACTGTAATCATGTCAGTGCGTAGGCAAGAGGGTGTCGCGAAAACTGCGCCCAGTGAAATCTGCGGCCAGAACTCTCGACAATGCTGTAGCGGTGTGAAATCGGTGTTTATTATTGAATAGGCTCAAACTGGTTGTATTATTAACTGCTGCCCCACCCAGCGCCGCCATTTCTGCGGATTTATGCGTAGATCTATGGATTTTTATGAAAAGTTAGGATTTTTTGATTTTGTTAAAATATCTACGGATTTTGATAATTTTATCATTTGTCGATATTTCCTTATATTGGTCTTTTTTTTTTTTAACTTTGAGCGTATAGTGTTACTGCATTACAGTATTGTCAATAAGCGTGAATCATTTCCTTGCAACCACTCGTGTGAACCAACGATTGAAATAAAACTCATATTTTGTTTGGTTACAGATTTTATTGGTATTAAAAGACTGCAATACAAAACTACTGATGCAATCCTTATACCCAGTGACATGCTCACTGGCACGGCTTACAAAGAAGTGGCTTCTGAGAAGGCCTAACCAATATCCGAGAATTGAAAGGGTTAACATTTCCCATTACAAAAGATATGCTAAATTTAATGTCAACAAAAAATGTATGGTCCCTTAAAAGAGAGAGAGAGAGAGAGGAGGTCAGCAGCAGCAGCAGTGATAAAAGTGAAGAGGTATTATTATTATTATTACTCCGCGATTCACTAAAAGTGTGTGGCGGAGGGTGCATTGCACCTATCGAAAAGGGTTATGGTTTGGAAGGGTTATAAGGGATATGGCAGGAGGCGCCCATGGGCTATTGTGAGGAACCATCCCCGCATTCGCGTGGAGTGATCTGGCAAAAACCATGGAAAACCCAGATCAGGTATAAAACATGTTTAGGGATATTTCTTACTTTCAATGTAGAATATTATTTTTGTAATTTTAAATAATTGGAAATAAAAAGTATTCTTAATTGTTACTCTCCTTTGATAATTATTGTTTTAGTCAGCGAGTCTCCGGAAATTTTAGTGGCCATCTACGGATATTCAAAGCCAAGTGTCTGGCAGCACTGGCCCCGCCGGTGTGCTCTGAGCGGATTGCTACATTTGCAGCCTATGTTTCTAAACAGCTGTTAACACTACAGATGTTTTATAGTTTATAATCGTTATTAAAACACAAGTTTTATCCTGCCTTAAAAGACGTAGAAAAGAATTGTCACAACGAGGCAGATACTTATGGAATCGTAGTAGATTCCATGCAAAATCTCTCTTTCCCTCACATTACCAGTGCAGGAAAAAATATTATACTATTGGTAGTTGTGGGTTAACCGTTTTTGCATTTATGACTTGAAAACTGGAACAAGCAAAATCTATACCTACCATGAAGCCACTGCGAAAAAAGGTAGGGAGTAAAGTTTCCTCTTTCCGTAATCACTTTTCATCCTCCAAACTGCAGAAGAAACCCATCTTTTTTCCGACGAATGTACAGGGCAGAACAAGAATCATATGGTTTTATGATTTTATTTGGCCTTTCCCTGATAAGTAACGTAACAATCAAGCAATATTTTTCAGTGGGGTCACAGTTTTCTCCCATGTGATCGTATCTTTACTATTATCGAGAGACGATTAAAAAGAGTTGACAGAATCTACACACCTGATCAATATTCAAAAATTATTACTGAATGAGGGGAAAATTGAAACAGTTTTTTGGGAGACAATGACAGCATCCTAGAGTTAACAAGTGGTGGCCCAAGCACTTTAAAAAGTATGTGCTCAAAAGTGAAGCTCAGAATTAAAAGCGTTGGGAAAGAAGGAACGACAGCGCAAGTTGTTTAAATATCAGAACATTACTATTATGAAATGAATGAGGGAGTCTGTTTAGGTTATGATAAATTTGAGAAATAATAATAATAAAAACTTTTAAGTTGTTGCGGAGCAACACAGGTATGGAGCTTCCTAACGCAAAAACTTTTGCAGACATGAATCCCATCAATGCCAAAAAAAGGATGATGTTAAGAAAGTGCTAATATGTTCCTGAAGAACATATGCCATTTTCTACAATGTTATAATGTAGCCATCTGCCGAGAATGATTCTGATAATGATTAGTTACGTAAAGTAAAATATATAAGCTGGTGGATTTTTAAACTTTTAGTTCAAGAGGATATAGTTTCGATCCCTCAACCAGCAAACTAGACTTCCATTTCCATGGTATCTTGAAATCACACAAGAAACGGTAGTATTGGGATAGTTTTTTCAAAAACAATTTTAAGAGATACACTCAAGCTTCTCAGCACTCTTCCTTTTTACACTTCAATTCACACATCTCATTTTTGACATAAAAGATTTAAAGTTCACTCTTGCTTCCTTTGATCCATGGTTGGGGCATTAATTGGATTGTGCTGTTGCAGTGAATTTTCCTTCAGTAGATAGACAGGTAAGCTGTACCTGCTATTACCTTTAATTGAACCCTGATTTCAAGGGTCTGTTAAGCAGTCCCTTACAGAGAGATAGAAAAGAAAACGGAGGAGGGGCAGGGGTGCTTCATGAGGGTCACATTCAAGGTTCATTGCTATGTGAGTCACAGCATTTAAGATAGTAATTAGAGTTGAGGACAGTGCCAGACTACTTTGCATTGCCCACCACATCCTCATCACATAAGTAAAAAACATGTAGAATCACAAAACCAAGTAGGTTATATTGACTATACTGAAAATATATTACAAATTGTTGTGCCCTGACCATGGATCAAAGAAAGTAAGAGTGAAATTTTATGGCAAAAATGAGATGTGTGAACTGAAATGTAAAAACGAAGGGTGCTGAGAAGCTTGTGGTATCTCCTAAATTGTGTAGATTACTGCTTAAGGCAGCTATTTTTTATAATTTTAAAAGGAAATAATGATTATATTTATTAAAACATAGTGATTTTTCTTACCTTTCGTCACCTGATAGAAAACACTGACGGTTACTTCAGAGATGTCACATGCCAGTAAACATAGCAACTATATGTGCTATATTTATTGTTTTCCAATTTTTCAGTTATTTTTATTGTTCATTGCTGAATTTGTTGTAATAATGAGATTTTTGTTTTTAATAAACAGACAGCTTGATGGTTAGGTATTCTTTTGGGAGATCACTTTGAAGACCAACACTATTTGAGGAATTACAGGAATATACGGTTGTCAGGTGTTGGCAATCGCCAATCTCTGACCTGCTGATTGCGGCATGTGTAGGACTTCAGTCAGCTTGCAGTCAAAACTTTATTGTTGGCACTACAATCCAAGACAGCCTGCAAAGTACACACTATGAAGCAGTGTCTTTTACCGTTCAGCATTCACAGAGTACAGTTGCTACAGTTAGAGTAGCCACCTGTTAGGAGCCTGCCAACCTATCTTCCATCCAGGACGACCATCTGCCTCCACTTAACTATTCCTGTTTGCTCCAAGAGAACCACTAATTAACATATTGGGGCTTAGATAAAATTGGTTCTGTTGCAAGTCTAGCCTTCCTTCACATAGTTAGAATTTGAATCCATTTCTAACCTTCGCTCTTTAGCGGCAATCCATGGTGGTGTCAGGACTTAGCTCCAAATAGCACAACAGTAAGTTTCTAGTGGAGTTGCCTGAAGAACAGAAGAAGATGTTTTGAGCAGAGCTGGAATTCCATCAGGTCTGCCCGTCAACTCACAGAACACATCCACACACGCCCACTAGCATTGACAAAACGGCATCCTAATACCATGACGATTATGATCTTACTATCACTCATAAGAATGACCAAAACTTTAAATTAATTTTAGGTTATGCTGACAAGAAGAATGGAAACTATAACATACTGTAGGTATAATGTAACCATACAATTTAGTAATTGGATGTTGCGGTCCACTTTCCTCACTTGCGGATGATAAATTTATAGTAAATGATGACCCGTCAGCATGGCTGCAAACATTAAGGCAACAACACCACACTTGATCGGGGAGGTACAATAGTACTTGGTTCGAGTTTTGGCCCTCTGTACTGACTGCGGTTTCTCACAATCACTTAGGCAAATGCTGGTTATGGTCCCCAATCTCTGCCTCATAAACTACAAATTTCACAAACAAAAGTACACTTATCATACAGAACACAGGTTAAATGTTGCACAGACAGATGGCAACACAAACATACCAACCTTATGTTAAACGTTCCAGATCCAACAAATCTGGCTTTAACTATAGTGAAACCTCTACCCCCCCCCTTTGTTTATTCACACTAACTACCTGTGCAATTTGTCTGTGCAGTCCATAGTGCTGTAACCATGATAGGGGAAAACATTACCTACAATTGATTTTATTGTTAGTTTATTTACCCAATGAGTTTCACTTCATTCCGTGAAACAACTTTGGCAGTGTTAGCCTGTTGAAAGTGTGTACAAAATTATGGTATAAATGATCTAAACAGCAAAATGTATCTGCATTAGTCACAATATCATCTGGGTTTCTATGAGTGAGCTGCAGCAACTTTTTCGTATTTCAGAAATTGTTGGAACACTTGTAGTTTTTCGGTAGTTTTTACTGTTGTGTTTGTACATTAGGGCACAACACACCATTTTTTCATCAATTTATACACAAATTGATTGAAACAATTGTCAATTACTTGCGTCAGGGCACAAAATCATGTTTTGATGGTCTTTATTTCACTTTAAATTTAAACACGGAATTTACTATCAGGTAAATCAAGTTATGATAGTAAAAAATTTCCCAACAGTAGTCAAATAGCTATTTTAATGCAATAATAAGTAAAAAATCTGATTGCCCTTCATTAGCCTAAAAACATTTTACCATAAGTATAATTTTTAACAAATGTCACATAAAAGCTTCACTTGAGGTAAGTTTCTTTATCGTGAAAAATTTGCTATTTTTTTTTCAGATATGTAAGAACAACACTGATTGACATAGTCCACCACATCAATCAGACTATTCAAACACTGTAGTGTATGCAATTGTGCAATATAAGTGTTTGATACTTGCTACAAATGCTAAAAATGTGAGAAAAGCTCTCGGACCAAAAGAATTTTGCACCAGTGTTTCTTCTTTAGTACAAAGAAACTTTATTCTTGTTACTGAACAGTCTGCTACCACTGCAATAGGTTTTTAAACGTATATGCAGCCCTAGTATCTGTTATCAAATTAATAATTTTTCAGACAAATCTTTTCATTTTATTCACTAGTAAAGTAAAAAACAAAAAGAGGTAATGAAGACCAAGCATGGGGGATAACACTCTGGCCTCGCATTCAGGAGGATGTGAATTGGGATCCCTGTTCAGCCATCCAGATTTGGGTTTTCCATGGTTTCCTCGAATCACTCCAGATGAATGCTGGGTTGGTTCCTTCAAAAGGCCATGGCCAAATTCCTTCCCGTTCCTTGGCCCCAGTCCTTTTCTGCCTCAAATGACTTCAATCAGGCATAAAGCCAGAAGCAATTAAAAAAAGGTCCAATACAGCACAGCAGAAATTTCCACTACTGTTTGTGAAAGTTGCAGAACCAAGAAGGAGACATGCGATTCCAATTAAATTTATTTCACAGATTAGGGGAATGACAATACACAAATGATTAGGATTACAGAACTATATATGCACGTTGACTGTGAAAATTCAGTACAGTGTGAAGCCATCATGTCCTGAGGTCAGAGCCTCTGGAAATTGTAGCATTGAATCAAAGAGAGCTTGGATATACTGCTGGAGAAAACACTGCCACACGGTTTGTAGCCACGTCCATAAAGAATTGACAATGGTTACAGGAGGACCAGAACGAATAAGCTGCCAAGTAATCATATGTCACATAGAGATGTGCATTATTTTAAATACTTGTATTTAAAATACAAAATACCTGTTTTATTTTGTATTTAAAATACTTTCATACAAAAAGAATATTGTATTTTATTTTAAATACTTTTTCAATCATACGAGGGTGAGTCAAATAAAAACCTTAAATTTGTAATAAAAAAATCGAAATTTCGCGCCATTATCCTGCAAGTTGGTAAGTGTGCTACAAGCAGTGTGCAGAATGACCTGTAGGTGGCAGCATAGTGCAGATGCACAAATACCTTCGCAGTATCAGTATAAAGATGGCTGTCCCACTTGAGACTTGCAGCAGGGAAGAACAGCGTTCTGTTATTCGGTTTTTGAGTAGTGAAGGTGTGAAACCTATTGAAATTCATTGAAGAATGAAGGTTCAGTACGGTGATGCATGTTTGTCACAGCAGCAAGTCTACGAATGGAGTAGGAAGTTCGCAAATGGTGTGACTTCAGTGGAAGATGCTCCTCGTCCAGATCAGGCACGAGTTGTGACTCCACAGAACATTGCAGCAGTTGAAGCCGTAGTGATGGAAAACCGCCGAGTGACACTGAATGACATTGCAGCATGTTTA
>JARYHS010001375.1:0-10000 GCA_031002005.1 Vandiemenella viatica | reverse complement strand
TCACACTGTAGCCAAGAGTCATGGGGTGGTGAGATTAATAAAACCAGTTCTACTCTAAGTTAGAAGTTACACATCACACTAGCCCAACAGACAGGTGGATTTACAAAAACCTGATATCCCACGAAAATGAATCTGTGCTATCTATATCAACTACCACTGGGTTGAGATAACCGTTCACCCTGTTATGAAACCTATCAATCTTGAAAGCTGATATCATGTCAAACATCACCAAAATTTTATGATAAAGGCATGAGGAAAATATAATCCTCAAAATTCCAACGCTTACGAGTGCACATATTCCCTCCAGGCACTTCAGAATGAAAGTAAATGGAAGAGTATTATCCTCTGCCATGAGAGGCCAAGGGATTTCCAGTACGTGGCCAGTGTCCCTGCCTGAGCGTCTGTCCGCGAGTTAATCTCCCTGAGTTGGCAGCACTGTCGTCGCACAGCTTATTTGACGAGCTGTCGTCATTAATGAGTGTCACCAGTTGCCTCAGAGAATGGACCGAGTCACATTGCTGTATTTCCTTCCTCGCACAGTTTCTCCTGACCCCAAAACTAAGATGAAACTACTTCGCCGCGCAGTGTAGACTGAGGCAGACGGTTGTTCTTGGCGTTATTGAAGGACGAAAACCCCAACACTTCAAATTACTTCTTACAGTAGAATCATTCAACAAGTTGATAGTTGTTTTCCGCAGTTATTTGTTGACACGGTTGCCAAAAGAGTCAACTGCAGTTTTTCCGCTTTTCAACCGTAGATAAGAAAAACCTTCAGTTACCAGCCTAGTCAAACAAATATAACGTGTCTGCTATTCCAATTGACCTGCTGAAAAGAGTGTTCATCGGAGGTTATATTAACAAAATAGGTTCGGCAACGTAAACTTACGGGTGTTTGACCGAATGCTGTCTACTGATCTAAGACGTCTTATTCATCTACATCCATACTCTGCAATTCACAAATATTGTGGCTGGCAAACAGTACTTTTGCACCAAAACTAACTCTGAGCATTCCAATCTCAAATAAATGAGGAAAGAAAGAATACATATTAGCATCAGTACGGCATCTTATTTCTCTAATTTTATCTCTCCTGTCATTAATACCTAAATACGTTGGTGGAAGAAATATTGTCGCGTTGGAACCGGGACAGGTGTGAATTCGAAGGTTACTTGTCAATGAACACAGCACTTAAACTGAGAACAGGTTTATTGAGAACTCAAACATACACGCAGCACTGACTGCCTCTTGGGCAGAATGCTCTTCTATTTATACACAGATAGAACGTACTAGAGATTACAAGAGTAGTTAACAAATGAAATGTGTAGAAGTTACAAGTGACCTTAGGAAACATGTAGAATCTTCTGGAAATAATAAACAGAATTAAATAATTTTTGTCAGTGGGCGGGATTGAACCGGCGACCTTCGGTACCGCAATTCGTGACGCTACCCGCTGCGCCATGCTGGCAGACGGTACACTGGCGTTCATGCGGCATTGCTCCCTCTCCTGAGGAAAACAGCGTCCCGCTGTTAGATTTCTTTTGGGGCACGCTGAAGTGTCCTGGATCTTGATCTTGTCGTGGGTCCTCTGTATGGCAGTTCTGGAGGGCCCCTCCTGTTTGTACTATTATCTTCCTGTCCGACTTCCTCAGTATCCAAACCGTCCTCAGAGTCCTTGAACAAGAAGCTGGTTGTGCCTAGCTGCTCGTCAGGATTGTAGTAAGGCTTCATGCGGAGGACGTGAACAATGTCCCTTCGCTTTCGTCGTTTCGAAGACGGCTCATAATCCTCGACTTCGTGTGTGACGTCTGACCGGCGGCGTATGACACGATACGGACCAAAGTACCGCTTCAGTAACTTTTCTGATAGCCCAACCTTCCGGACAGGGGTAAAAATCCATACGAGATCTCCTGGGTTGTACGCAACAGATCGGTGCTTGCCGTCATACCGCTGACGGTCCCTCTCCTGGGTGGCCAGTGTTCGTATGCGAGCCAGCTGTCTTGCTTCTTCGACCCTGGTAATGAGCTGTTTTATATAGTCATCCTGAGTGTCGTCCGGCTGGAATGGGAACAGCGTATCCATTGTGGTCTCAGCTTCACGGCCATGGAGCAGAAAAAACGGAGTGAAGCCTGTCGTATCTTGCCTTGCTGTATTATAAGCAAATGTGACCACTGGCAGTATTGTATCCCAATCCTTCTGCTCAACATCCACATACATCGACAGCATATCGGCTAATGTCTTGTTGAAGCGTTCTGTGAGACCGTTTGTCTGAGGGTGGTATGCAGTTGTCCATCATGCGTTCGAATGTGGCCGGAGCGTTGCATAATCCGAATGGCATTACTTTGAATTCATAGAGGCCATCAGGTGTAATAAAAGCCGTCTTTTCTCTGTCAGCTTCGTCAACCTCGATTTGCCAGTAGCCTGTCTGCATGTCCATGGTTGAGAAGTATGTAGCTCCTTTCAAGCAGTCTAAGGCGTCGTCGATGCGCGGCAGTGGGTAGACATCTTTCTTTGTGATTTTGTTCAGCCGCCGATAGTCGACACAGAATCGCCACGTACCATCCTTCTTCTTTACGAGGACCACCGGAGATGACCAAGGACTCTCCGAAGGTTGAATAATGTCATTATGCAACATCTTCTCCACTTCCTCTCGAATTATTCGCCTTTCGACTGGTGACAATCGGTACGAGCGCTGGCTAATGGGCGGATGATCCCCAGTATTGATACGATGCTTTATCGTGGGCCGTTTCGTCTGACCTTTTTTTTGCTGGGGTGTGAATACACCAGAGAATTGGCGTAGTATAGCTAACACCCGGTGGTGTTGTTCCTTGGTCAGGCCGGACCCTATTGGCAGTTCCATAGTTGTTTCCTCCAGCGTGTTGTCGGTACTAGTAACAGAGCATGGATCTTCGTTAATGACGTTGAGCTCGCCCTCCTGGACTGGTTCAGCTGTCCCTATGCACATTCCCTTGGGGATAATTTGTGACTGCTCGTGACAGTTGGTGATCCAAATGTCTCCTCGACCACCGATAATGCTTATGATAGCCGCTGGTATGTAGATTTCTTTCGTGAGCCTAATAAACTTTCTACTATCGACAAGCACTTCAAGGTTGCGGTCGTCCGTGTTTTTGACTGGGACTCTTCTCATTGCGAACGGCGGGATTGTCACGTTGTCAACGGCGAATAACTTCCCAGAAGATTCTGTGTTACGTGTACCCGTCGCAACGACTTCTTCAATTTGCAGCTCAGACTGTTCCACAGTCAATGACAGCTTGGGATGCCTTAAGGAAGTCCCATCCAAGGATGACATTATGACTACATTCTGTTAAAATGACAAATTCAACTGGCTGGGTCCTGTTGTTGATGGTTATTCTCGCGACACAAGCTCCAGCTGGCTGGACGTACTTTCCATTTGCGACCTTTAGCACAGTTGCCCCCGTATCACGGAACATTGTCTTCTTTAGTGTGCGACGATAATTGTCCGACAATACGGAGAAAGAAGCTCCTGAATCAACCAGCGCCCGGACAGGTTGGCCGTCGATTATAACGTTGATGAGATTTCCCGACATCTTAGTGACTGTCATCCATGGAGGATTTTCATCTGCGGCGGCCTCACCTCCGTAGATGGTCGCCTTGCTTAGTTTTCCTGCGTGCGGCGGCTAGGGGAGCGGCTGGTAGCTCTGTCCGGCGACGATGAACGGCAGCGGCGCGTCGGGGATCGACCTCGTCTAGGGTACGGCGATGGGCTTCTTCCCGTAGGTCGACCGAACTCGTCAGCGGGTGGCTGCCTGGGGTAGAACTGTTCTGATGGCGGACGTCTTGCGGCAAAATAATCGTCAAATACTCGTCTTCTCTCTCTGCAGTATCGTACGACATGTCCAGGGCGCCCACAGTGGAAACATACTGGCGCCTTGTCTTCTGTCCTCCAGACGTCCGTTCGTCTGCGGGACGTCATAGGTGCCGGAGGATTTGGTTGTGGCCGTGTCGGCCGGTTCCTAGGCTGCCGTTTGGCAGCTGCAGCATACGTCATATCAGGGCGAGGCCATTCTTCACGTCGAGTGCGATTGGCTCGGCAGACAGGAGCTATTGTCTGAAATACCTCTTTTTCCGCCGCGTCGGCTCCTTCATGACCCACTGGGCTTACATCCATGGCCATGATCTGATGCTCACTCGGTTCAAGAGTCCCAGCTGCCATGAACTGTTGTAATTCTTCTCTCACAATTTGTCGTATGAGAGACGCAAAGTCGTGCTGGTCTTCCACAACTGCCATAGGGACTACGTTGGGAAGTCTGTCATACTTCTTTCGCCCAACCCTCCTTTGTTGCATCTCCTCAATCCGCTGGCACCACTTGATGAACTCTTCCGTCGTAGCGACGTCTTTTATCAGAAGAGCTTGGTACATGTCTTCTGCAATACCTTTCATTAGGTGCGTGATTTTGTCGGCTTCAGTCATATTCGGGTTGACTACGTTGCATAGGGCCAAAACATCCTGTATGTAAGATTGCGTCAGCTCCCCATGTCGTTGGGCCCGGTTCTTCAGTTGTTCTTCCGCCGAGCGGATTTGTCGCTGGTGGTCCCCAAACGTTTTCTTAAGTTCCGTCTGGAACATTTCCCAGTTATTCAGTTTATCTTCGTTGTTCTCGAACCACTGCTGGGCGGTTCCGTCCAGATAGAAATAAACATTTGCCAAGCACATGGTATGATCCCACCTGTTGTACTTGGCGACTCGGTCGAACCCTTTTAGCCATTTGTTAGGGTCCTGTCCAGCGTCTCCAGAGAACACCGATGGGTGTCGAATGTGCAGCTGGCTTGCCGCCATGGGTTTCCTAATGACGCGGACTTTCGGAAGGACGTACTGAGTATATCCTTTGTAGTCCGGTTCCAGTCCGTGTAGGCGGCGACTTTTACGTTGCCTAATCGGAGCCACGATGATGCAGCTGTTGCACAGGGTACCCGGCGCCTCCACCAAACTATGTCGCGTTGCAACCGGGGCAGGTGTGAATTCGAAGGTTACTTGTCAATGAACACAGCACTTAAACTGAGAACAGGTTTATTGAGAACTCAAACATACACGCAGCACTGACTGCCTCTTGGGCAGAATGCTCTTCTATTTATACACAGATAGAACGTACTAGAGATTACAAGAGTAGTTAACAAGTAGAAGTTACAAGTGACCTTAGGAAACATGTAGAATCTTCTGGAAATAATAAACAGAATTAAATAATTTTTGTCAGTGGGCGGGATTGAACCGGCGACCTTCGGTACCGCAATTCGTGACGCTACCCGCTGCGCCATGTTGGCAGACGGTACACTGGCGTTCATGCGGCAATATCAAGCGCCAAAGTTCAGGTGGAGTTTCTAACATTGCTCCAACTCTAATTACTCAAAAAATTCCCATTATAAATTTTTTTAACTCTCCCCTCGATCAATTTACTATTATTATTGAATTATGTATCATTTATTAATTTTAAGTATCCTGAATGACTGTATTAATGTTTGTAACTTGATTTGTAATACTGTTGGGTTTGCACAGACTAGTTTGTTTATTAACGGGGTATCACACTGTTGTCGGATTAAGGTAACAATCTTTGACGCTGGCCAGCCCAGCTGTGCGGGCAGCATTGCAGCTAGGCAGGGCGCGGGGCAGTATGTGTCATGGCGCTTGTATGCATGGCACTAGGGCAGCCCTTTGGTACACAAGCTAAAATAGGTTGTGAAATGTATCGGACACTTGTTTCTACGTAACATGTGTCAGTGAATGATGTTCACTAAAATCTATAATATCTTTACCAAACCAGCGCGTTTTTCATTTCCGAATTATGTCAAATTACCTCTCAATTTCTGTATCCGAGCTAACGTTTAGCATCTGTTGAAAGAGGAGAATTAGAGCCGATCTTCCTTAAATAACACGCCGTCATTCAAAAGACAGATAGCTTACAGCTTTAGCATCACTGAAGGCTAGACCTTCTTTTTCTACGCCACTAATTAAAAAAAAGATTATTTCAAGTGACTAATCGGTTTGCAACGCATTCTTTTAACTGACCGTCTCGAGTCACTGCTCCCACTCAAATATTTCCACAACTGGAAAATATTCTTCCATTCTTACGCCACTCACGGCGGTACAATATTAATTTTCCTTCAAGTTAATCATTAATCGGTAAAGCGTATCTCTTCCGCACTGTTTCGATGCACAGCTCCCACTAAACTCCTTCGTACAGCACACAGCCAGCTATCCTCAACTCGTTAGCCAATCAGAAACATTGTACTTGGGCTGCATTCATTTTGTAATAAATCTCACAGAATAAGTGGTAGTATCTACTTTAAATGGATAGTATTAAATCATCCTTTTTGTTCATGATACAATTATATAAAATAGGATCAAAGCAGGAAAAAACTGTGAACAGCTACAGGGTGACCTGGATAGAATATCTAAATGGGTTTTTCAGCATGGAATGAAGATAAATGCTAAGAAGAGTAAGCTCATTAGGTATGTATATAAAAAACTAAAAGTTAGATATGATTATAGCGCGTGGTCAGAATAGCTTGTTGAAGGTTTGAAGTGTAAATATGTTGGTACAATGTGTGTTGACAACCACAGCAGGGAAGAGCACACTGGGCGGATGTAGGAAAAGGTTACAAAATCCTTCATTTACTGGAGAGGGTGATGAGAGGATGTAACAGAGACGTTAGGGAAATGGTTTACAAAAATTTGGTCAGACCATTGGTTGAAACTGTGGTGTAGTTTGGGACCCACATCTTGGTTATCAAATGCAGGAGTTGCCAGGTGTGCAAAGAAGAGCAGCTAGAGTTGTTTGTGCAAATTATCAGGACCCAGTCAGTAACTGATATGATATAGCAGCTGGATTGGGAGTCGTTGGAGGAAATGAGAAGGGTGAAGAGAGTGCTGGGAATGTACAGGACATATGTTGGTGATGGAGCTTGGAGGTATATTGGTCAAAGAATTAAGAGTAGTGCATCGAAGGGGAAAGGCGACCATGACCACAAGCTGGCGCTCGATTTCATGCTTGAGGGAGTGGGAAAATCTTATTTTGTTGGTAAGGGTATCAAGGATTGTAACAAATTAGCAGGTAAAGTGATGAATAATTTAACCAAAACGCTTAAGGAATTTAAAATTAAAATTTGTTAATTGGAAAATCAAATGGGAAGAAACTTAACTCTCCAATTATAAAATATAATTTTTTAAAAAAGGGAGTAAAATGCAGGGTTACTACAAAAGAATCATTTATTTTCAAAACTCGATTTATTCAAAGGTATTATACTTACATTTGATTGATATATGAAAATTACCACAAAATATCCGAGTTTGAACACCAGGAGGCGTGGTAGAACTTCACCCCTCATTGGAATCTCGAAGTTCGTGCTTATCTGAACTATGAACTCCCGCATCGCTGGATTGGCCGTGTTGGTGATGATGACCCCGCTTTCTTACTCTGGCCTAGGGTTACAACGATACGAGTAAATACAAGTACTTACTCGATACATTCCTTCGATACCAAGTACTTTTTGTATCGATATTTTAAAAATAAGTATCAAGTACTTATCGGTAAAAAGTACTCGTATCGGTGTGTATACCAATATCACGAATATCATGATTTCATTTAACACGTTAATTGAAACATTAAACGCTCATTTACACTGTAAAGAATATTTTTTGTTGTTGTCATTATTGCATTTTATTCGACACATTCTTTTTGTAAGTTTGTATTGTTGGCAAACTCGTTTGTCTATATCTGGCCTAAAGAACAGTAGATTCATCTTTGAAAAATGTTGCACCTGTAATTAGGAGCATAATAAATAAAGTTAGAGAAATTGTTAAATGGGTGAATAACAGTGTTATGCAATCAGGAAAGTTAAGAAAAATACAGACAGATAGTGTAGTTCCTGAGGGATGTACTAAAAAATTTATTCTTGACGTTAAGACACGTTGGAATTCACTATATTATATGATAATTTTTTAGATATATCTAAAATTGCTACGCAGCTTTTACTCCATGCTACAGATAGTCCTGAATTGGTTACTGGACAAGAAATTGAAATATTGAAACAGGTAGTCCCCTTTTAACAACCATTCGAATTTGTCACAAGAGAATCTTCAGGCCAGAATTATGTTACCTTATTCAAAATCATACCCATGATTAATTATCTGACGTCGCAGCTAACAAAATTTTCATCATCAATAGAATGTGTCACTCAGTTGCAAACAAAAGTACTGGCTGAATGTAAAAAAAATATTTGGTCTCATTGAATTTAACACCCTTGCAGTTTTGGGAACAATTTTAGTCCCACGTTTCAAAAATTTCCACTTTCAAGGTGCAAGTGCATGTGGGAGGGTGATACAAAAATTAAATAATATTATTAAAGAAGATCCGACAATGTCAACCAGTGGATCTGAAGAAGAAGAAACCCACGAAAATTTTTATTTTTGATTACACCAGAAACAACTTGCAGTTGGCCAAAAGCGGCGCCGTGCTAACTCAAAAGCCGATTCAGTTTCAATTTATTTGGCTAATTGAAAGCCAACCCATTAGAGGAATTAAAACCCGTATTTCCATGCTTATACAAACAAGCGCGAATTTATTTAAACATTGTCAGTACCTCTGTACCCTGTGAAAGGCTTTTTTCCAAAGTTGGCGCAACAATGATTACATTCAGAAATCGTCTAACAGGCAAACACTTAGAAAAACAAATATTTTGGGGGAACAATACAAAAACCGATGTTTTTTTCATAAAATTAGTTTTATTTTATCCTAGTCGGTATTAGTCCTGTAACGATCAGTAAGGTGAAAATGTAGTAAATATCTTTCGTCAAATAAATATATATTTTTATGACTATCAATACTTATTACATACTGTTTTTTTTTATTTATTCCAAATTTCACTACGAAAAATCAATCTATACGAGTAAGTATCGATACTTTTTAATGGATACTGAATAAGTATCGATGCTTTACGACCGATACTGTATCGAGTAGAAGTATAGATACCTCAGTGGTATCGTTTTATCCCTACTCTGGCCTCCCAGGTCGCCGGATTTAAAGCCGTGTGATTTCTTCCTTTGAGAACACATTAAGGACATTGTTTACGTACCCCAACTACCAAAAACGATAGACGAGCTGAATAAACGGATCAGTGATGCATTGATGAACATTGACGCGATCACGCTACAAAATGTGTGGATTTAATTGAACTACCGCCTGGACGTGTGTCTTGTGACCAAGGGGGCACACATAGAACATTTGTAGAGTGAGCATAAAACTTTGGTATTTTGTGGTTATTTTCGTATATAAATCATATTTGTAAGTATAATACTTAGGAATAAATCGGGTTTTGAAAGTGAATGATTCTTTTGTAGTAACCCTGTTGATTACCAGGGATATTGCCACCGAAGTGTTAGCTCCCTTGTAATTAAAAGTTAATAATAATAGAAAATTAAGTTAGATCTATCGCAGCCATGACACATACCTGCCACTTAGCCAATCCTGTCGCTGCTGACGGACGGAAAAAAATTGCTCTTAAAGTTGAATAAAGAAATGAATTTCCTTAAACAATCGAAAAATAGGGGTTAGATAGCAGTGGAAGCTATTATCGCAAGCCTGAACTTGAATCCGTCTTTCGTTAGTCAAATATTATTTCTAACTTAAAAAGGTACACAAGAGAAATTACCTACTAGGTGCTTAACGGTTAAGTATTTACGTGCGCAAGAAAATCTGCTGCTCCGTACTTAACAGCTGCCAAACTTGCGTCAGAGGAATATTAAACAAGTAAAAATATTGTTTATAACTTAAAATTTTATTTTGATACAGAAAAGACCTGTGGCTACGTACTTTACTGCTACAGAGAAGGTTTACCAAAGTAAAGAACCACCAACTATTCGACTGTGGTACTATTGTGTTCCTCCGAGCAATGCTCGCCTATCGTCTTCTCTACTGGACCAGCGGAGGTCGCTGCTCACTGTGGCTTTCTTCCACAATCTGTAGAACCTAC